>PVJA010016696.1:0-43003 GCA_004027025.1 Myocastor coypus
AAGCCTCTCTCCTTTGCAATTCTGGGGCTGCAAAGCACAGACAGCTGCCACCTCTTGTGATGCCCTCAGGCCATCTTTTCGATTCGCTGGTTCCTTCCCAGCAATGGAGATCCTCTCAGCTCCATCTTTGCAGTCCACAGCTCTCCTGGTGTTTCCTTTCTGGCCAAACTCACATTTTAAATCATCCTGCTTGGCTCTTCTCTCTTGATTTTCAACATAAATCTGGCTAAAAGCTGCCAATAACAACCACGCCACCGCCCCAATAGTTTGCTGCTTTGGAATGTCTCTTGAAAGATTAATAAGTCCGCCATGCTTAATCTCAGTCTTAGGCAATGTCTCTGGGCATGAGCAAAATTCCTAAAGACTTTCAGCCAATCCATAGCACAAATCATCTGGAGTCCAATGACCAATGCTGTCCTTTTTTCCAGCAGAAACCTCCTCAGCCTGATCTTTACAGGCAGGCCTTCTGTCAGTCTTCTGGTCTAAGCTCTGACCAAAATCGCCCAAGCTGAACAGCCGAAGCCATTCTACAGCTTTGTTTTCAGCCGACATCTCTGAACCTTTCCCATCTCTTCCCGTAAGCCATTTCCAAAAGCTTATAATGCACATTGTCAGGTATAGTAACAGCAACGACCCCACTTCTCTGGTACCAAGTTCTGTCTTAGTTACTTTTTGCTCGTTGCTGGGACAAATACCCGACACTCAAAATGAAGGAAGGAAAGGTTTATTTAGCTCACAGTTCCTAGAGGTTTCAGTCCATATTCAGCTATCCCAAGGCTGAGTGGAGCAGGGTGGAGAGCATTCAGTTCATGGAGGCAGAACAGCAGCAAAATGGCAGCAGGGGCAACCAGTCAATCAGGGCAGCAGAGCAGCAGCAACAGCTAGAGCTCTAGTCTGTCTCTCTGTCTCTCTTTATATTACATTCAGGCTCTCTGCCTTAGCTCCCACCCTAGGCTACACCCATAATCCCAGAAATACTTCCACCCATAATCACATCAGTACTAAAACCTATAATCCCAGGGATCATGGATCAAGTCTCAAACTCTAGAAGTCCCCGCCCAATGACTCCATGAGGCTTTGTGGGCACAACTAGACATAAACCATAACGACTGGCAAGAGGGCAAGTATTTCACAGTATTAGACAAAGGAGAGATCAATTAGAGCAATAGACAGGAAAGTCTTCTATAACAATCAGAACTTGTCCTATAAGTTGAAAGATAAGTGGAATTTCAAGAGATAGATTGAAAACGGAAACCTATTCAAATTAAGAGGAAGCCAGAGGAAGGAAAAGAAGAATCCTACTGTTTTTATAGAACAAAAGGAGATGAGCTGATTGATATGAAAGATATATCTGAGATTATCAGAAAATACGTTAGGTAGGGCCAGCTTACCAAAAATATTGAATTGTAGGTCAAATAATTTTAATTCACAATATTAAGAAGCAAGAAACATTTGCTCAATGTAAGGTAGGAGGATAGCTTGATCCTTGAGAAGTATGAAAGAGAGGTTTATGATATTCATGTGCCTGAGATATTGGAAAGGCATACGTATTCTCTTCTCTTCTCTTCTCTTTCTTTCTTTCTTTCTCTCTCTCTCTCTCTCTCTCTTTCTCTCTCTTTCTCTCTCTCTCTCTCTCTCCATATTGCAGAGTTGTACAAATATTCTATTCTTATAAGAATTTTCTGTGTCATTTATCCGTATCGAACTCTTCATTTTTTTCTTCTAAGATTGAAAGAATTTTCTGGAAATCCCTCTTATATTAAAAGTGGAGCATACAAAAATATATCACTTTATTTTTAGGAGAAAAGTATGTATAAATAGAAAATACACAAACCGCTATAACTTCTATCAGTAATGTAAGACCTAAGAGGTAACTGAAAACAAAAGGGAAAATATGTAGCATTCTAAGTAAATATAAACTAGAATAAGAAGAGAGTCAGAGTAGAAAAAACTAAGGATAGAAACCAAGTTTCACTTTATATGTAAAAGTTACATTACTTTAGTTTTCTTTCACGCACTTGGTTAAATGAATTTCCCTCTCAAACTTTGGAAATAAAACTTGGTTAGATTTAATTATTAAAGGAAACTGAGGGCTAGATTGAGGGAAAGAAAAGTTTTTCTTTTAAAAACATTGGAGGACAAGACTTAGCAAAGCTACTTCTCCAATGTAAGTACATTTGACTCACTATGGAATCTTTGAAAAAGTACACTGCCTAGAGCTGAGAGTGTACCTTAAGTTCCATCACAGTTGCTGCATAAAGCCCTCAGCTCCACCCTCTTACTGAACAAAAACAAAATCAAACAACAAAACAAAACTCTACTTTCCAGATAGCCCCGAAAGTTACTGCAGAGTTCCCAACAGGTTTTTCGTATGTAAGTAATGTCGAGAAGCACTTTTTTTTTTTTTTTTTTGGCGGGACCAGGGTTCGAACTCACGACCTTGCACTTGCCCAGCAGGCACTTGTGCCTCGGAGCTATCTCCCCAGCCCCGAGAAGCACTTTATTAACGCTATCAACTTTACTTCTCCTTTGATCTTGCTCCTTTTGGTATAACATTTCTTGCAGAAGGGTGTTTATTTTAACTAAAGGAAAATGTAGTGTTTGACTAAAGACTGATTGCACCTGAGGTCAGGTTCTTCTTTTGTTAATTTTTGTATCAGTCACTGTACAATGACCTTTAAAGTTATTTAAAAATTAACACTAAGTAAAAACTTAAGTGATAACTAAGATTGGAAATAGACTCTATGAGTTTTTATATAACAAACAAAGGAAAGAAAAAATACTGACTGGGTTGAGGTGATATTCAACTGAAGTATGCAGTTGAGTGGTCCTTTGTCAGTATTTTTAAAGGTGGAATGTATTACATATATGTAAAATTCATTATAATTCAAGAGGTAATCTTTTGGGCCAGGTGAAATACTTAGAATAATCAGTAGGACATTACAAGTGCTTTTGAATATCAAATTAAGTGGATGTGTAAGGAACAGTATGAATTTATAAAGCTATTCCCACAAAGATTGTGTTCTCCCATAAAGATTCTTTTCTTTATAAACCAAGAGTCTTATGTTTATGCGGGATATTGCATGATCTTGCCAGACTTCAATAGTTACAGTAATCAAACAGTACAAATGTGATGTGAATTCAGGCTTTTATGGAACTGGGGAGATAGCTCAGTGGTATAAGTGCCTACCTGGTTACAGGACAGTCATGTGTTCAGTCTCTAGGACAAAAAACAGAAACGAATTTGGCTTTTTGGAACAGCGTTACCTGATTTATGAATCCAGAAACATGGGCATATATGCTCTTGCAATTTTCATTCACTTAAAATAATGAGTGATTATTCATTTGTTAGAAATTAACAATGAAACATATATTGATTTCATTTATTTATTATTACTTTTAATAAGATAACAATATGAGTGTTTCATATTGTTTTAATATATATTAATTATATATTATATTATATCTATTATATTATATATTATATAAATATAATATATATTGATTTTAATATATATTGTGTGTGGCAATATTTTGATCTAGAAAGTTGTATTGAAAACTAATACAGAGAAAAGAACTTCCAATCCACATGAAACTTGCATTCTGGTATGACATGGGGCATAGTGCAACTCCACTAAGAAGAGAATTGTTATTGAACACAATGCATGGTAGAAGTGCAGGGTACTGGAAAGTGGCCAGAAGAGTAGATTTTCTGACTCCCAAGATGTGCCACAGACAGTTAGCATATATGACTTTTATTTAGTCTTCCGAAGTGTCCTATGCAATAATACACACTATTATGGTCATTTTAAGGCGAAGGAAAACAATACTCAGAGTTTTAAGAACTCATATAAGCATAGCTAATTATGTAATTGAGTTAGTATTTCAGTTGCTTGTCAGCATTTCAGATGAAGTGATTTCACATAAATTTGTTTTTTATTATTATTTTTTTCATCTTGTCTTGAAGCATTTCAGTCTAACAGCCTTAGGGTTATATTCCCGTATGTCAATAGCGAGACTAAATTGAGTATTAACACCCTAATTAAATAGGGTATTACTTTCTGGGTTCCAACACTCTTTATCAGTCCATTGTATCATATCTGGCCCATCTTATTCCTTTCTATTACTTACATGATCGATCCACCTAAAAATTTGAATGAGTGAAATTGCCATTTCGATTGTAAAATTTCAGGGCTAAAAATTCAGGTTCAGCTGTAAGTTTTAATTTAACTTTATAGCCGTACCTCTGTTTGAGCTTCTATTTGAGCCTCTGGGTAGTTTTTCTTCAGTTGTTCTCCTTCATATTTTTTTCTGGTTTAGCAACCATATAAATGATAACAAAAACTCCGCACTAACTCTTTTATTCCATAGAAATATATGGTTCATAGAAATATACACATATACACAGACATTTTTGAGTCTCTATGCAGGAAAAAAGTAAAGGATATAAATATATTCAGTCTCAAGTATGCATATAAAACATAAACAGTGTAATTAATAAGTAATTCATAATGGCAGTTATATTCAGCCAATATGGAAGCATACTAGGCAGTTTAGAAGTTCATGTTTTAGTGAAGTCTATAATTCACCACAGCATTAAAATCCAAGCAATTCATGCCACAGTATAGGTTAGAAGAGAAATATCCAGTCATAATACTGAACGGATGTAGGAAATGATTACTCTCATAAAAATCATTCAGAGTATAGTTGTTCTTAAGCACGTTATTAAAGTGTATTTTTATAATATAAAAGTTTTTATTAGTATTTTGTGATATAAAATGCCTTATTCTTCATTACACTAAATTCTTTCTCTGCATTTGTAAGTTTTATAAAGTTTATTTTATTGTAATAAACAATGAAATCTCTGGTAGATTCAGAGTGAATTACAACTATTTAATGCTATGGTTACAAGTTGTTTTGTTGGTTCATATGCCCCATTATTGGCTCTTGTTGTTGCCCTAGAGATATCCTGAGATAAATATTCTCTATGCCCGGGATACATAGCTTGTTTGGTAGTTCATGCTCTGTTTTCACTAGCTGATTTCACACGGATAGAGTAAGAGCCCACTTAGACTGTGTATAGTAATCTTAGGATCAGCTGAGTAGTAACTTGAATGTCTAAATGAAATTTTGATTTCCCTTTGCCATGTAACCTAACATATACACAGATATTCAAGGACAATTCTGGGGGCTATTATAGCGTCTACAACAGATATAATAAACATGAGTTGTACTTATTAACACATTGTGCTTGTTATTAATATAAATGAGTTAACATCTTTTAATCCCCAACAAATGCATTGAGATTAAAAATTTATTTAACTACACATATGCGACAAACATGAAAGACAGAGATGAAAATATTCTAAAATGAAGTTGTGCCAGGATATTATCAATAAAATGAGAAATGTTGAAGAACACAATATTAGATAAAATGGCGTTCAAGGCCAAAGGACTAACTAGAACTGAAAGGGATTTCATCATTAAAGAAATATTTATTGGAAGTAAATATTTGGAATGGTACATAAAGCATGTGTAAAAATTCAGTGGCATTTATAGGTTACTATTATTTCTGAATTTGAAAACTAAGTACACAAAAATAATAGTACAAAAGATTCGTATAACATACTTATAAAGCTTGACTTAGTATAATGAAAACAATGTACATTAACACATTCTAATGAACATGAACACATATTCATATTTTCTGGTACTGAGAATCAAACTCAGGACCTTGTGCTTTTGAAGTAGGTTTTATGTGACTGAGTTGTATCCCCAGGTCAACTGACAAAACTTGAAAGTATAATTTTTAAAAATAAATTTTAGATCTATGATGAAATCATAACAATTTAAAAAGTCATGTGATTTAAAAATATATCTAAACTATGTAGGAAGTAAAATTACTGGTGGAACAAATTTAAAGAAATATTAAAAAGTCATTCCATTTAGGGAAAAATTTTATATTAATTGTAAACTTGAATTTGGAATTACCAATGTTAAAATCTGGCCTGTGAAAACAGGTATTAAGGGGAGGAACTTTTTTTCCACATTAAAACATAAGTTGAGGGACTTCATGAATTCCAAGAGAAAGAGGAAAAATTTCTGGCCTCCTGGCAGACAAAATAAGGTATTGATTTTTTCATGTATATAATGCAAGTCAAATTTTGTAGAAGAGCATCTGGTAATTTCCAAGTAAAAAAGACTGCAAAAGGCAAACATCTTATTATGCAATCAGGGTATCACTTACTCATTTGAGTCAGAAATAGGCCTGAAGATATATAATAATTCAAAAAGTATATCACAGTCATACACAGGTGAAAAATATATTTGAGAAGAAATTCAAAACAAATAGTAAATGAATCAAAAATACAGACCTAAGGATGAGCGACAAAGAAATAAATTTAGATCTTTTGAAAAGTAATAAAATCTAAACAGAAGAGTAGGTTGCCTGGGATAAAGCATTAAAAAAGAAATCATAAGGTAAACATTAGTGTATTGTAAAACAATTTTGTTCATTAGAAACACATTACAAGATTATCCTCATCCTTGGTTTAGTTTTGCATGGTTTTATTTGCACGTGCAAAGTCAAAATTTAGTCTGTGAAACATTATTCTTGTCAACAAAGTACAAGTACAGTGATGTGGGCAGTTTGAACATGTAAGAAAGAAACTGAAGTTACAGTCTAAAAATATTACTTCAAAATTCCAGAAGTAAGTCATTTAAAAGTTTCAAATTGCATATCATTCTAAATATTGTTATTAACTGTCACTTCATGAGTATTATTCCTGGGACTTAAAAAATCCATTTTTCTAGCATATTCATGGTGTACATTATAGCTACCCATTAGTCACTTTACATCCTTCTTGGTTATCATAACGTCTGTCTTGAGTTTAAGTAAGATTTCCTTTATGTAACATTGTCCCCAAACCACAGGATGAGTGATGTTGGATATTTGAGTACCTATACCAAAAAGAGAAAACAAAATTTAGTAGTTTTATTAGAGTGTACCAAGATATTTTATTTTATTAGTAGTCATTAATCTCCTACTGTGTTTAATTTATAAATAAACTTTACTATAGGCACATGTGTATAAGAAAAAGTATAGCATATACAGTGCTTTGTGTACTCCAATATTATGGGCAAGGATTGGAGGATGTAGAATATATCCTTCATAGACAATCAGGGATTGCTATCTTATATGTACTTTAAAATATTTCTAGTAGTCGGGCCGGGGATGTAGCTCAGTGGCGCAGCGCCTGCATAGCAAGCGCGAGGCCCAGAATTCGATTCTCGGTGCCAAAAAACAAAATAGTAAAAAGACCAAAACAAAAAGTCCCTTTGGTAAAATATTTCTAGTAGTCATATTTGAAGAACTTAAAAAGGAATATATAAAATTAGTTATATATTTACTTAATATATAAAATATTATCACTTCAATGTACAATCAGTATAAAATCATCGATGCACTGTTTTAAATTCCATGTTCATGCTGTATTAGAAATCCACATATAATTTGTAATTGTCACAAAGCTCAATTTACACCAGTCACCCTTCATGTTCTTTACAGTCATGTAACCAGTGACTACAACATTGGACAGCAAAAGGCTATTACTAAATACTAAACCATGTCAATGAAGTACAGAAAATAAAGGTGAAAAGAAATGGGGAAAAGTAACAAGATCTTGAGTATCTCATGGGATTAGCAATCAAAAAAGGTGAGAAGTATAATAAATGAAACTTTGGAGTTAACAATAATGGCAATCAGAAACAATGTAGAAAAAAAATACATTAAAGACATAACAGAATATTTCTAGATGCCAAAATATTGAGAAGCATATTCTATCTTAAAGGAACATCTACTACATATTGTCATATAAAACAAGAAAGTGTAGTATAATGTATAAAATACTTCATGTTCGTAAAAATATGGGAAGTATTTTGATATGTCTTTATTTATATATTTATTCTTATAGGCCTCTGAAAAAATACAGAAAGATATTTTCGTCTCAATAAAATTGGAGCAGGCAGAAATGGAGTCATCCATTAATTTTGTCTTTTAAATACTAACACAGTAAATATTTAGCAACATATTCAATAAAAAATGCAACAAATTTATTTTTTTCATTGGTATAATAAAGGATTTTTCATAGTTTCTAAAATATATAATATAAATGAGTGATAAAGAAAAATATACAGCAGTAGATACTGAGGCATGAAAAGGATTTCATTTCTCTTCACAGGCAAAGCTTGAGGAGAGAGGATGATCAATAAAATGTAATATTATTAATGGAAAATAAAATTGAGGCTTTCTTCTCCTTAGGTCTCATTATATAGAAAGCCTCCAAAAGCTTTCCACACAAAATCAAGAGTGCCAGCACTTGGCAGACTGAGGCAGGAGGATCATTTCGAGTTCAAGACAAGCCTGGGCTACAAAAGTGAGCTCAAGGCCAGCCTGACCTGCACAGCAAGATGCTGTAAAAGGCAATCAATCAATCAATCAATAAATTCAAAACAAAATGCATGAAAACGAAAATAAACTAATACATTTGACATTATACATATTGAATACAATAACCGTAAGAGAAAAGAAATAGTTTAGAAGATAATATTTGATACATGTATGTGAATAACACATTTTATATAAAAAACAAGTAATTACATACTTTCACCTTTTAATTTAGAAAAAAGAAAAAATATTGATAATGTCTTCTAATAGTAAAAAAATAAGGAAATTGACATTTGTGTGCACTGTTGGTGAACATGTAAATCAGAGCATTATTGTAGCATCGTTTCTGAGATTCTAACAAAACTGAAAATGTTTGGACTGAGTAACCCAGTAGGCCGACTTTAAAGAATTTGTCTTAAAAATAGAATATCAAAAGGTTGGCCATTAAACAGTCTGTTGCTTATAAAGTAAGTAGTTAGAAATGAGAAAAATGTATGCATTTGGCTCAATAAATTTTCGTAGCCTTATGTAATGACATTTCCTGCAAACATTTAAAAGTGTAGTATATTTATATATACTTCCAGAGTACCATCACATAGCACTGAGAATAAATTTCAGAACAATACACAAATATATTGTTAGCTTGATAAAAATGTAAAAGTACGTTTATATGTCTGTGCATATATGTGTATTCTGCATTATTCAGATAAAAACAATGGAAATGCAATAAATTTTGAGTCAGCATTCTACTTAGGGAATAAAAGTTTATAGCTATTCCATACATTTATTGATTTGGAGTCAACAATATATTTCTTCTTTAATTATTGAAAAATATTCCTATAATTAATCCTCTTCTTTTTGTGTGATAACTAAGAATCATTTCTGAATCTTCATGTTTGGATCTCAGTGATTTATGTTCACCATTCAGAATATCTGTTTTCTTTGTCTGGAATCTTTTTTTTTTTTTTTTTGTGGGACCAGAGGTTCAGACTCACAGCCTTGCATTTACCAGACAAGCACTTGTGCCACGAAGCTACCTCCTCAGCCCTTTGGAATCTTGATAATAGTGTCGGTTACTGTATTTTTACAAGCAGGCTTCATATCCAGATCTCTCTATACTATTTGCCTCTTCCTCTTTGTAGTAGAATGCTAGAGAGGAAATGAGAAACTTGCTGAAAAACTTCGTTGAGTTCCAACAGTTAAGATTCTAAGTATTCATCAGTGTACAAAAGAACACAATCAGTAACTCTCTGGATTATCTCTATGATATTTCCAGATCTTAAACTTCTTTCTTCATTTGTGTTATTGGTAACCATTAACTGTGAATATGAGCTTTCCTTTAGAGTTTTTCCACATACATATATCTCCTTAAACAATGTATTCCTTAGTCTTTCATATGCATATTTTGAGCAAATACTATCAAACGTATTTTTCTTAGAAATGCTTTTGTATGATTCATACATATTAGTATATATAGATAATTCATTTATTTCAAGGGTTATATAATACTATAATATATGACTGATCCAAACTTTAAATATTCTGTAATTTTGAAGAATATCAAGGCTCATTATTAAACAAATCATAATACAATGCGTATCACAAACTGCCAAGAAGAAACATAACCCTTTTTATCTTTTGCCTCAGTGTAGCACTGAGTGGAAGCGACAAACAAACCAAGGACCTACCACAGACACGCAATAAAGAATACCATAATAAAAATCTAAGTAGAAGACTGTGAAAGTTAACAAAAAGACCAGACTTCTTCTTGTTACAATAAACTATTGAGAAGGAATAAGTTTAAGTGGTTTTAGGAGAATGGAGTGAACTTTTAAGAGACAGATATAAGGATGTAGGCAGGCATTTCAGTGTAGAGAATCACCTCAGGACTACAGACATGTAGTTGGATAACAGGTTACCTGAACATGTAGCTAACCCTGTCTCGTGGAAGCAACTCTGATCAAATTTCTGAACAACTTAAAAAAAAAACTGTTTACAGTACTTATCTTGACAGGCTACCTGAGTTAACCTTTCACTGGTAAATTGAATGTTGTTTACATATATGTGTCATTTTGATAATTATATATTTTATTGGGAAATATATTAAAGGTTTAGCATAATGTCTGGCCCAAAGTAGGCACCTACTTAATAAAAACCACTGATTTAAGATCAGGCTCTGCCGGGCGTGGTGGCGCACGCCTGTAATCCCAGCACTTGGGAGGCTGAGGCAGGAGGATCGGTGCAAGTTCGAGACCAGCCTGGGCTACAAAAGTGAGCTCAAGGCCAGCCTTAACTGCATCATGAGACCCTGTCTCAAAAAGACAAAAAAAAAAAAAAAAAAAAAAAAGATCAGGCTCTATCATTGATCTTTGGAATGTGAATGTGATATGAAAATTGACAATTTAAAGTCCCAAGGCTAAGATAGTGATTGTGAAGATATATTCCTAATCCAATTTCAGGCTGCCCTGATAATTTTTAAAAATTATCCAGACTGACCACAAATGATAGAAAGCCAACTTAAACCAGCTTAGGGAAAAAACGTTGTTCAACATATACAACCAAACATCAGGGAATGATGAATGACAGGCTGTGGCTATGGAGTCGTACTTTGCCAAGAGTCTCTTAAACCTCACTTTTTCTCCAGGTCAGCTTCATTATGCACAAGATTGACAGCTGTCTCATGCTGACTTGTCTGACTTATCAATATTATAGCTTACCTAACTTAAAAGAATGTGATTCTCTGCTACTGTCTTTCAGGAAACATTTTAAAAATAGATAAAGAGAAGATAAATCTAGCCTGGTCTAGCCTATGTAGCTTCTACCAATGACAAAAAAAAAAAAAAAAACCCTGATACTTTACTTTGCTTTATGTTGCTGTAATACAATTGGCTAATTTGTGGTGAAAGAATTTTTTTGTGGGGCCAGGGTTCAAATTCATGACCTTGCACTTGCCCAGTATGCACTTGTGCCTCAGAGCTATCCCCCCAGGTCCCAGAAATTTTTATTATACACATACTGAAGCTCTGAAATTCAACATCGAGTAGTTGGCTTCTGGAAAGAGCCTTCTTGTTGTAACACTACATTGCTAAGGGCAAAAAAAAGATATAGGAAAGAGTAACAATAAACAGAATGAGAGAGAAAAGGGATAAACAAAAGGAGAAGAAAAGGAGGAAGCAGGAGGATAAAAAAGATGAAGGGGTGGAGGAAGAGAAAATAAAGAAGGAGGAAAAAGAAGAGGAGGAAGAAGAGGAGGAGCAGCAGTAGCAGGAGGAGTTAGAGAAGGAGGAATCCTCATTCAAGCCAGAGCCCAGGCCATGTGTGAGTGCGACCACCACCGGGTGCTCACTGGAAACTCATTCGATCCAGAAACCAGGTGCCCCATGGGAGTGGAACTTTATTCATCAGGCAGGTCTGGTGTGGAACGCTGTGCCAGAACTCTGCAAAGAGAGGCTAGAGGCAAGACCTACCCAGCTGATCTAGGAGCAGAACATCTTGCCCAAATGACACAAAAGTTTCACCTCCAAGGGCTGCAGCAGGAAGTAGTGGAGCGGAACCCAAGTGACACCCACTTGGATGAGTTTGAACTTGGTAGATCTGGACTTGGTACTAAGGTAAGAACTCTAACAAAGCTCTACATCAAAGGTCAGAAAACAGGGCTATATAAAATGAAAAAGAGAAGAAGCAAAATGCATTCTCAAGCCTGAGCCCACCCAGAACAAATGTAGGAGACAATAGCATAGAAGAAATTGGAAATCACATACCTGAAATCTCTGAAATAATAGTATCAGAAGTAAAGAAATAATGGCAGAAAGTTAAAGAGGAAAATCAGATCACAAATAATTTCTGAAGTAAAAAAAAGAAATAATAACTATAATGAAATAAGTACTAAGTGTTTCTAAAGAACAGACTGATAAAATATACAGGAGAGTAGAAAAACAACAGAAAACATGAATGAACAATATATGAAAGATTGTATGAAGCAGACTCATAGAGATACACAGGAACTTAAAAACTCAATCAGAAGCTGGTAAAACTTTCAATAAAAGTGAAAATAGACTTTCAGACCTTAAATACACCATTGCAGCTAGTGAAAACATAAGAAAAGATCTCTTAAAAACAACTAGGATGCAGGAAAATATAATGCAGCATCTGAAAGACAATGCAAAGATGAACAATGTAAGACTAATAGGCATCAATGAGAAAGACAGAGCCTATATTGATGTTATAAAAAGCGTATGGATAGAAGTAATAGCAGAAAGCTTCCCAAATTTGAGAAAATAATGTGGCATTCAATAACTGAAGCATATAGAACTCCAAATAGCATCAAACCAACTAAAAACACACCCAGATATATAATAGTCAAGACCCCAGAATTTCACCACATTAACAGTACACTAAAAGCCTTTAGGGAAAAGAAGCGGATCATACTTAAAGGAAAGTCCATCAGAACAGTTGCAGATTTCTCTTCACAAACCAGCAAGTCAAGAAGAGCATGGAGCAAAGTACTTCAAGTCTTACAAGAAAACAAAGTCCAGCCCAGACTTCCAATACACTGTGTTACAGTTTATGTCTAGTTGTATCCCCAAAGCCTCAGTCATGGGGCAGGGACTTCTATAGACTGAGATCTGACTCATGAGTCACTGAGATTATGTGTTTTAGTACTGAACTAGAGTTTGAGACTTGATCCATGATCCCTGGGATTATGTGTTTTAAGTATTTCTGGGATTATGGGTGTAACCTAAGGAGGATAGGTTGAGGCGGAGAGCCTGAATGTAATATAAAGAGAGACAGAGAGACAGACTAGTGTGGTTGCTTTCTGCTCCCTTGATTGGTTGCCTCTATCACCATTTTGTTGCTGTTCCCACTGCCATAAACTGGATGCTCTCTGCTCTGTTCCACTCAGCCTTGGGAAAGCCGAATATTGATTGAAACCTCCAGCAACTGTGAGCTAATAAACCTTTCCTTCCTTCATTTTGGGTGTTCAGTATTTGTCCCAGCAACAAAAGTAACTAAGATACCCTGCAGAACTCTCTTTGGAGTATATTGGAAAAGTGAAACATTTCCCTGACAAAGAACATGGTAAGGAAAAGAGCTGGATAGGTTCAAAGTATAATTAGGACATGCAATGATGAGATTCAATGTGGTAACCAGTGGGAAATGACTTCTTAGGTTACTAACCTGTGTAACTGCAGAGTTATTCCATGAGAAGGGTTGTATTTGAGAACATTGACTGTATTAGCTTTGAATTTTTTCTTAATTTGAGATACCGTTTAAATATGTTAAGCTAAATGAGAAACAAACATTAGATATAAAAGCAGCTGCACAGTATTAGGGTCTAAATGATCCTCTTCTGTTCCTTCAAATCTTACCAATTATCAAATTCTAACTTAAACTGCCACATCCACAAATTATCACCTACCTATTTTTCCATCGTGAATTTCACCTCCTTTGTGTTCCCTCCTACTGATCATTACTCAGACCATCATTAAACTCCAGTTATATCTTCTAACATATGCTTGTGTATGGAAAAATGTCTTCTTTTCATAGCTAGGTATTAAGTTCCTTGAAATTAGAGTTCCATGTTAGATTAAGCTATCTCTCACTAACAACACAGGGAATAAATGTGTAGTAAGAGATCATTTCACTTCTAACAAAATATAGTCATGACTATTCTGCTACTAAATCAGCACTAGGATTGAAAGGTATCAAATACATAAAGTTTGAATTTGTATTTTCATTTTACCTGTTTCTAACAATAGTGTCATATTCAATAATTTTACCTGTTCTAAAGTCAATTTGCTTATCTGGCAAATATCAATCAAAAAATAATAATAATATTGTACCTGCTTCAGAGAGTTGCTATGGACATTAAGTTCATAATATATGCAAGGTTTACATGATATGGCAAGCACTAAAATAGCTCTCTGTTGGTTTTCTGGATATAGCTATCTTTATAGCAATCAAAAGCTAACAATTTATAACCGTTAGTGGCTATGGTGACACAACAGGTAAATACAGAAAGTGATTAAATCATATATCTACTTCTCTATGGTTTTACCATCCTAATTTTTCCATATATTCTACTTTCTATTTCTTTTGTATAGTTGTATCATTGGAGTTTTCTCCCTGATTGCACAGGATATTTCACTAGAACAAGTCTTCTGAGGTTCAGCTATTTTCCTGTGTTTCACAAAGCACAAATTAAGGTACAGCCAAAATTCACATTCTGTGTTATGTGCATGCATGCATGCGTGCGTGCACACACACACACACACACACACACACACACACACACAGAGTTAATGACCATTGTAATAAGGACAGACGTTGCAAATGATCTATACCATATATTGCTAGAAATTTGAAAAGAATTGACTAATTTATGGATAGAAGCATAATAACTATTGAAACCAATGGGAGATGCTCTTAGGAAATTGCCACATCCAGTTGTTTGAATTGTTCTCATGTCACCTCACAGTAGTGCGTTTCTGACTACTAAGTAATATTCCATCACCACACCAAAAAATCTAGGGTATTTCTTCGTTTTTAACATGAAAAGCAGCCAGGCATGGTGGCGCACACCTGTAATCCCAGCACTCGGGAGGCTGACGCAGGAGGATTGGTGCGAGTTCGAGACCAGCCTGGGCTACAAAAGTGTGCTCAAGACCAATCTGAACTGCATAGCAAGACCCTGTCTCAAAAAGACAAAAAAAAAAAAAGTGAAGCGTGGATATAATATGAAAAGCCTATGGAGACAATGTTGAAGTTGCAGAAGTTTTCTTTCATTTATATTAATAAAATATTTACATATGGGATCAAATTGACTATGCACATAAATCTATAATACATGTAAATTGTTACTTAGAAAAATCTAGTATCCTTGGGTTATATTTATCTCGGACTAATAAGAAAATATATGAAACTTTCCCCTTTTTACACACGAGTGCATTCAATTTTATACTTAATGTATTTTACTAATTCTGAGCATAAAAGTCTTTGATTTTTGAAATATGGTCTTAGGATTTGGAGATACTGTTAATATGTTAATAGATAATGTATATTTCTGCTTCATATATGAATAATCAGAGTTGCAAATGCACCCTCCAAATTAGTTTTTTTTTTTTTATTCGCTTAAGACTCATTTCAATTTTATGTAGGTTAAGAAATAAAACTGATTTCCCAAATGAACTAAAATTATAATTCTGTAATTTTAGCTGCATTCTAAAATAATACATAAGTTAAAGATTGTTTTAATTCTTTTTCACATCCTCCTACCTGTTACCAGAGTAGCAGTCTCTGAAAGGACTAATGGTTTCAGACTCTGTTTTCTATAGAAGAGTTCCTCTCAGAAAACCATCTTTCCTTCCACCTCTTCTTCTACATCCTTCTCTTTATCTTCCACTTAATTCCCTTTATTGGTGTATATATGATTTTTACCTAGTAGCTCTTACTTGTCTGGAAGTAGCTAAGTTAACATGTGTGACTGCTTTTATGTAGGACTCAGTTTTCCTGACCCTTTTGAAGAACCTGGAATCAATACCCTCCAGGATGCATAAACAAGAACATATAGATTAATATAAATATCTTTGTAGTTCTGAGGCTGAATTTGGTCTGAATATCATTTTTACAAATTTATTTCCTCTAGAATGCAAGTTCCGCAACAGGGTAGAGTTTTATTTTGTTTGTTGTGTTTTCCTGTTTCTGAAATACAGCTTGGCCCCCTAGATGATTACTAAATATCTTCAGTTACGTGAATTTTTTTATATTCTGGTTTAAAATTCAGAACTCTAAAATTTCAAGGCTGCTTTTCAGACTTCAAAAAATTCTTAAAATGCATATATTTGTTATTGGGTTAATTAATGTTGGATAACATATGTGCAGCAACAATAAGCATCGTGGGCTATAAATTCAGCCAAGTAAGATCAGTCCCTTAGAGTGACATTTAAGAACTTTCTCAAATTGACTCCATCTTACTTCAGTGTATCTTATATTCCAACACCTATAGTTCAGACACAGAAAATTATTGTCCCTTATTATTTCATTATTCCTTTGAATATGCTATTCTTTTTAGTGAACTTTTCTGTGATAGAAGTGCTGTTAACCTCTGTTTAACATTTATGATCATATTTATCCTTTAAAATGCAATTGAGAATATCACCTTCTGAAGTTTGCCTGAGCCTCCCATTGGAAGGTGTGTTCCAGGCAGACCAGACAAAAGTGTTTACTTAGGCAGCTTTGGTGAGCAGGATTCAATTCCTGATGTGCCATGTGGGCCCTACCCCTAGGGTGCACCAAGATGATGATTAACACTGGGCGTGGTGGTACATGGCTATAATCCCAGTACATGGGAGACTGAAAACAGGAGAATCACTACAAGTCCAACACTTGTACTGAGACCCCATACACCCTGTCCTAAATACATTTAAAAAAGAAAAAGAAATGAATTCCATATTTCCTTTGCACCACACAGCTCTTTATGTGTATATGTTTTATGATACCTTCTTAGGATCATTTGAAGTCTGCACTTAATTGCCAGCTTTTATATTTCCAGAATTTTTTTCTTTGTTTAAAAATCCTTTCATATATCATATAGGAGGTAGTCTATTAGTCCATATTTTATAACTTATGTGCTGAGTGCATGAATCAAAACTAAAAATAAAGATGTTTTACTAAATATTAGATGTGTCGGCATAAATAGTGCAAGAGAATATATATTATGCTTAATTAAATTAATCAGATTTCCTTCCATAGTGCTATGCTTTTAGGCAATTGTCCATGATTCAAGGTTCTTTAAAAAGAAAGGGGGAAAATACAAACAAATGATCTAGGGTTCTAATAAAGAAATAGCATCATTAAAAATGGATACAAGAAACTACTCCAGGCTGTCAGATACCTTATGTTTGACAAGGGGTCCAAATATCGTTTCTGGAAGAAAACGTCTTTAATAAATGGAGCTATAAAAACTGGCTATGCATATGTTGAAAATTGAACCTAGACCCATATCTCTTTCAATATGCTAAAGTAAAATATGGTTCGATATCTAAAAATTAAGGCAGAATCATTTGATATACTAGAAGATAAAATAGGCAAAGCTCTTGAAAAGAGAGGTATACACACACTTGTTGAACAAAACAATAACAATTCTTGATTGCACAAGAATAAATGGGAATCACATATTTGAAAGCATCCACACAGCAATGGATGCCAACAACAGAGTTAAGAGATAACCTACTGAATTGAAACAATGTTTTTCTAGTTACTCCTCAGAGAATGGATTGATGCCCTAGGGAATATAAAGAAATGAAAAATTTAGGTCTCCCAAACTTAAAGACCAGTGAAAAGTGGGTGTCTGAAATGACTGAACACTACACAGATGAAGAAATGGTCAATATATACATGAAAAAAATGTTCAACACCTGTGACCATTACAGAGGTGCATATTAAAACAACATTGAGATTTTGAGAATTTAAGTGTACTCTGAGTGGCCATGGGATTCTAGTGATCTATGATACTGTGGGCTGCAGTACATGCAGACACAGAGTTCGTGTGGACACCTGGTGCCACTATTAGAAAAGTTAGGTTTACTCTGGGTACCTTGCAGGATTCTGGTGACCTCTGATACATGAACCCCATTGCACAGGTACAGCAGGTACTCTGGCCCACAATCCAACCATGTGAGAATTTAGGAGAATGCTGTGTAGTATCAGGATCCTAGTGAATCAGGGCCATGCCTACCAACTGCTCAGAAGTTTTGGTGAGCACAAATCACTCACCAATGCCAGTAATGATAGCCTTCATGAGTCCTTCCTTGCCACTACTTCCCACTATAGCAGGAACCTTACTGACCAATACTCCATCATTCTCCCAACATTTCTGAACTGGATAACCATTAAAAACCTTCAAAAAATGCCAAAACACAGGAGCGAAAGATCATCTCAATCCTCCAGTTCACCCAGAACAAGTCCAAGAGACAAGAATATAGAAGAACTTGGAAGTCACACATCTGAACTTGATGAAATCACAGCAACTGAAGTAAAGAAGTCTATGAGGCCATAGAAGAAATACAATCAAAAAATAATCTCTCAGGCAAAAAAAGAAATGATAAGAATCATGAACGAATTGTTCAGCACAGCTAAACAGATTCCACCTGATTCAAGAAAAAATGTTTGACCTGTAAATCTTGCCAAAATCTAAAAAATAAACATACATTTATATAGATAAATACATAGATAGATAGATAGATAGATAGATAGATAGATAGATAGATAATGCAGTTTTTAAAGTGTCTAAAATGTTGATTTGGTTGCCAATGTTAAATACTTAAGGCAGTGGTTATTTTTTTTCTTACTTTTTTCTAGCTTTAATAAGGTATTAGCAAATAAAAGTTATAGATATTCAAGATGTACAGTATAACTTGTTATACACATTAATTGCATAATGAATACATTATGTTATCATAGCCATCGCCACAAAGGTACTAGAGTGTGTATGTGGGGTGGAGCACCTAAAGTATATTCTTCTAGCAAATTTTATTTTATTTATTTATTTTTTTTTTTGCGGGACCGGGGTTCAAACTCACGACCTTGCACATGGCAGCCATTCACTTGTGCCACGGAGCTATCTCCCAGGCCCCTCTTCTAGCAAATTTCAAGTACAATGTACCATGTTATTACCGTCATGACGAGGTCACATAAGAATATAGCTACTTGATTATAGTTACCTGCTAATTAGCATATAAAGAAAGCCTATGATAATCAAGACTAATATCAAGAATAGGAGCAATAGCGCTTTGTATTTTTGTAAACATATTTTCTAAAGAAAGTACAAAATAATATTGAAAGAGAAAAATTTCAAGGAATATAGAATTTCACTTAACAATACAATATGAATTTCACACTATTTGCAGTAATGCAGTGTTGTCTTACAACTAGTTGTGCATGTTATCAGATACATGCATGGAAAATGGGAAGAGAAAGAAAAAAATAAGAAATATATAAGACAACAAGAAGAGAAAAAGGACGAACAATTGAAAAAAAGATCTGAAATAAATTAAAGCATTAACTGTTTCTTTCCATAGACCAGTTAAAGTAATGTTAATAAGGATTTGGGATATAAACATTTTCAATTCAGAAGTAATAATTGTTGTTTCTGTTTGTATATGCTTTCTAGCTTTAAAATGTTATAGAAATGCATATTTAAAAGAAATTGCCTATAGCATTAGTACTAAATACTAATACAGAAGCTAAAGAGAATCATGCTTCTACCCAATTTCATCCTTACCACATAAATTTAAAATACAGAAAAATATATGTAAACATTTAATGAAACGTGTTGACTATTTTCAACTGAAATCCTTCCTCTGAATGCTGTGATACATATTAAAGTCAATGCAGATCACCGATTTAGCCTACAATTACAATGCTCCTTTGTAAAGAGGAAAGTGTCCTAACTTTAATTTCATTGTCTCCTCTATCTGGGAGACATATATCTCCTCTATAATGAAGTATTATTCCAACATATACATCCCAGTGAATAATTTTCATCTATATTTTTAAAATATTGTTAAATAATTTCAAAATTTTCCCCAAGGCAGCTGCTCTGTGATAGGGAACTAAACATAGGAGAGGCCAACATTTTCTTTGTCTGCTGGAGACACAGATGTTGTTTGTATTGTCTGGAAGCACAGAATGTGCTCTAAAATACTGGTGTTTTGTCAATGAGTCAAAGTGACATGATGATGTTGAGTGAATTCTTCTGAAAATTAGTATATAGTGGAATAATATTTCAAAATGACATGTAAAAATGCATGAATCCCACCTAAAAATAACAAATTAATATATGAATAATTTAACAACTTATTTTCATACTGTCAGTGATAGAAGAAATGCTCATTTTATCCTGGCTGCTAGATCTCTCAGAGCATTTTGGCAACTGGATGTAAAAATCCAGCTGGAAACAGCAACTAGCTGAATAAAACCTGAGAGAAGAGAAAAAGGAAATTCTAACATCAGCCACATGCACATTACACAAATGATAAGTAGGTTGTGAATTTGAATATGCAGCTTAAAACTTCATGTGCTATATGAGGTGATTAGGACTCGGTGTTAAAATTGTTTCAAGTTATCTTTGCTGCCTGTTATGTATGTATGTGGCCTTAGATAATTTAATGTCTTTTTGAACTTCAATTCCTCTATTCAAAATTAGGAATAATAGCTTTTTTCATAGGGGATTCTGTGAGGATTGAAGGAAATAATGTATATTTCAGGAGCCTGGTACATAGAAGATGCTAAATTCACATTTGTGTTGACTTCTTCTTCTTCTTCTTCTTCTTCTTCTTCTTCTTCTTCTTCTTCTTCTTCTTCTTCTTCTTCTTCTTCTTCTTCTTCTTCTTCTTCTTCTTCTTCTTCCTCTTCTTCTTCTGGGTCTCATTATGGAGTTGAACCTGGCCTTGAGCTCACTTTCATAGCCCAGTCTGGTCTCAAATATGGTACCAATCCTTCTGCCTCAGCCTCCCAAGTGCTGGGCTTATTGGTGTGCGGCACCGTGCCCAGCTTCTTTTCTTAAGAATAAAGAAATTGCATTTTCTGTAGTGTGATTTCCATCCACTTGTGTTCTAGAACAATAAAATGTGTGTTTTGAAATTGAACTGGCCCCACTGGTTCAGTCTGAATCCCTGTGTTTGTTAATTTACAAGTGAACTTTCTAGGCCGGGCGTGGTGGCGCACGCCTGTAATCCCAGCACTTGGGAGGCTGAGGCAGGAGATTGGTGCGAGTTCGAGACCAGCCTGGGCTACCAAAGTGACCTCAAGGCCAGCCTGAATTGCATAGCGAGACCCTGTCTCAAAAAAAAAAAAAAAAAAAAAAAAAAAGGACAACTGAACTTTCTGTTGAGTGAGGTAGATTAGTTCTCCAATTTCCTAAGCTAATAGTGAATGAGTTTTCTTTATAAATAGAAGTTTATAGTACTGAGAATGTGATTTTAATAGTACTATAAAAATAGCTGTATTATTTTAGATCTAGTATATTTCATAATGAAATCAAGACTGATCATGATAAGGAGAACATTTGCTAGCTATACCACGTTTCCTATATAGTTTCACTATTCTTTGATAATATTGAAGGTGGCACTAGTTAGATATTATGGTACATGTCTGCTTTAACCCATTTTGCCATTGACTATATGGCTACTAAAACATCCTTAGAGAAACTAATGATCAACTGAGGAAACATTATTAAATTCAATTTATTGAAAAGAACATTGTGAGAGTTACTTAAATAGTGTCTGAACTCACAGTAAGTTAATCATATCCTCTCCCCTGGTCTTCTTGGACAGATAGCATGAATTGGAATTTCCTAGAAGAAATACCAACATTATAGGAAAATTTTGTATGGTGGAACAAAGAAAAGTGACCTAGTTTTTAAAGATGGAAATAACAAATGTGTGTCACCAATATCGTTAAGTTCAGTTAATCTGTGAAGGTACTTTACCAATGAGCCTGGATTGATCCATAAGACCTTGATTCTAGGTGTAGGATCGAACTTCATCTGTTGGTCAGGTTAGTAGGATCAGATGGTAATAATCTTAGCCTTGAAGGTTTCAAAGTGCAAAATCTAAGCCCTTTTGTTTCCAGTGGAAGGAAGGGGAAATACCAGACAAGGCAAGATCCATCTATCAATCATTTACTTCACTGATGGAAGTTATGAATGTAGTAATATAGAGATAAGACTGAAGACCAGTTGGTGTCCCTAGAAGTGGTGAATTATAGACAGAGTCCAGGGAGGGCTGCCTTCTGTTGCCTGAGATTCCTGGAAAGCTGGGGCTCAGGGTTGCAGATGGCGGCTCTTCCCATGGATGCCCTGTTCCTTGTTTATCTGCTACATGACATCAATGGTTGCCTCCTCCCCTGCATAAAGTATTATTTGTTAGCATATGCATGAGCTACTTGTCTGTTAGTATTAGCATGAGCTATGTGCCTCGACATGTCCGGAATATACTGCATCTATTAAAGTAGTGACATATACTCTTTAGCCATTTTTTTAAATACTAAATAAAAAAGAAGAGCCTTCTGAGGCTTTGGGCTCACTGAGGAAGAGAAATCTTGGTGAGCCCTCTGAAGCTACATTCATCGGGTCTTCTCATTGTTTCTTTTGGCACCGGACCAAAAGTTGTACAACATATGAATATGGATATGCTTTTTCCTATTTTGTTTCATTGCCTCTAGTGCTCTACTGAAACATTTAAATTAGGCAAGCATAAAACTATACTTGTATTTCCCATATATTTTCTAAAACATATCTTTGTTGTGATGTCATTTATATTGAATAAATTACAAATATTTAGAGAGGGAAATTTCCTAAATTTTATAGACATATATACCCATGAAAACATTATTGCAATCGTGAGAGTAAAGCTATTGCCCTCTACTATTTCTGTTTTTTTAATTTTTTACTAATATGTGTTTGCAGTAAATAATGATAGCAATTGTAGTGGGGATGACACAACTTAATGGATTTCATTTCCACGTCCACTTGACTCCCCTCCTTCCCTTCTTAGTCTCCTTCTCACTCACCCTTTTGTAGTGCTCTACTTCCTACTCATTCTCCCCCAAGCAAACACTGCTGTTTAGTTCACCATTGTTTAGTTGGTCTTGTCTAAAATTTTAAGTAAATTAAAGCATAATACCTATAGATGTCTTGTGGAGCCTCTTTAATTCAACAAAATTCCTTTGGTATTTATTAGAGTTGTTGTACATAGCATTAGTTCATTCTTTTCATGTATCAGTAGTATTCTATTGAATATATGAACCCAAGTTTGTATTTCTTTACCTAATAATGTCCTTTTGCCTTGTTCCTGACTTTTGGCTCTTAGAAATAAAACAGTTGTAAGCATTTATATAGTGATCTCTGTAGGGATAAATGCTTTAATTTCTCATTGGTAAATATCCAGAGGTCGAATAGCTAGATTGGGTGGTAAGTGTGTATTTAACTTTATAGGACTTAAAAGTCTAATTAACCTCAGAGTCAACATTATTCTTAACCTGCCTGGAAAACCTGAATAGCAGGGCCCAATGGATAAAATCTGTTGCTAACTAATTTACCCATCTACTAGAGCAGCGGTTCTCAACCTGTGGGCCACAACCCCAGCGGGGGTAAAATGACCCAAACACAAGCATCCCCTAAAGGCATTGGAAAATACATATTTAAACCCATGCTATGCCATGGTGAAATGTTATTTATTGGAATTAGTAATTTGAAGTAGCCACCAAAATTATTTTTTGGTTTGGGGTCACTGCAACATGAAGAACTGTATTGCAGGGTCACAGCATTAAAAAGGTTGAGAACCACTGTACTAGACCCTATCTATCTGTATATCTATCTCCATCTATCTATCATTATCACCTGTGGAATACATTAAATATGCACAACAACAGTGAATTGTGACGGTTTCCACTATGGTCATTATGAGCAAGGACTATTCCAGCCTTATTTTGTATTTAGGAGTTATTTTCTTTATTCTTCGCATGTGCTCTTTCTACAGTTTCAGATATTTTTCTCTAATGTATGTGCTATTCAGAATGGAGGGAAATTTTCAGTCATCTTCTCCAAATATCTCCACATTGAAAGTAGTTTTCTCTTCTTCTACACTCTGTACTTTAAATGCTAGCTGCCTTGAGCTAATTGGACTAATAGGGCATCCTCTCAACTCAGAGAGAGTCCGCTAGACTCCACCTACTCAGCTGGGCTAGCTATAGATGCTGAGGCCTGGAAACATTTTATAGGCTTTAAACTAGAGAAATCATTGGATCTCAATTCTTTCCAACATGTCAGAGGTTAGCATCCTTCACTACCTGTTGTCCAGGTGTCCCTAACCTTCATTATTTATTGCCCAATGTCTGACAAATTCTGTACAGTTTATGTGTAGACTTTTTTGTTTATTATTTTCATTTCAGAGGGAAGAATGAATTGAATTTCTATCACCCTATTTTGCCTGGAAATGGATGCCTTGTTCAAGATTTAGTGTTTTGGTATAAAATTAAAATTTAAAATTTCATAATGAATGTCCAAAGTGTTATTTCTTCACCTTCTCCCATTAGAAGTTTCTTGAATTTTGTTTTCTTTTCTCTTCTCTCTCTTTTTTTGTCAGAACTGGGGTTCGAACTCATGACCTTGCAATTGCCAGGAAGGCTCCTGTGCTGCTGAGCTATACTTGTTTCTAATCTTAAAAATTACTTTGAGTGGGCCGGATAGATCGCTCAGTGGTCTACAATGTCTGCTTAGGCAAGCTTAGGTGAAAGCACAGGAACTGCAGTTCAATCCCAAGCACCGCAAGCAGCACCAGTCCTGTCCCTGGATGGGCTGAGCTTGCCACAATAAGAAAATTGTTTTGAAGCCGGGCGTGGTGGCGCACACCTGTAATCCCAGCACTCGGGAGGCTGAGGCAGGAGGATTGGTGCGAGTTCGAGACCAGCCTGGGCTACAAAAGTGAGCTCAAGGCCAGCCTGAACTGCATAGTGAAACCCTGTCTCAAAAAGACAAAAAATTAAAAATAGAAAATTGTTTTGAGTAACCCTCTCCAAATTTCTGAAAACAAAAGCTTTGAAAACAGCCACATGCCCACTCTCTGGTACTCTACCATGTTAAAAAGGGAGTAATTTCTATAAGGTACATGGCAGGAAACTGATGAGGATAAAAGAATCTTCTTTCAAGTTGCTTAAAGACTGCTTTACTAGAGTTTTCCGACTGGATTCAGTAAAAGCCTCTCAGTTTGACAACATCAGAACCTTTCAATAGGAAATCACTGTCTACTTTGTCAAGTCAAAATATATAGTCATTACCGGACATGGTGGCACAAGCCTATAATCCCAGAAATTAGGAGGCTGAGGCAGGAGGATCAGCATGAATTCAAGACCAGCCTGGGTTACAACAGTGACCTCAAGGTCAGGCTGAACTGCATAGTGAGACCCTGTCTCAAAAAAAAAAAAAAATATATATATATATATATATATATATATATATATATGTATATGTATATATATGTCATTGTCTCAGTTACTTTTCTCTCATTAGTAGGACAAATTACCAAACACCAAAAAGTAAGGAAGGAGAGGTTTGTTTAGCTCACAATTTATAGAGTTTTCAGTTCACAATTGCTTGGCTGCAAGGCAGAGAGTGTCTTCTATAACAGAGGGCAGCTGGTCATGGCAGTAGAAACAGTGAAGAGGAAAGGGCAGAACAGCAGTAGTGGCAGCTATCAAATTTCTTTCCCTTCCTTGTACTGCTTTCAGGCTATCTTCCCAGGGAGGGTGTAGCACTCATACCCATAATCCCAGCATTGAATCATGAATTAATCACAAACCCTAAAGCTGCCTCAGTGATTGCATGAGGCTTTGGGAGGGACAACTAGACAAAAACCATAACAGTAAAGGTGACATCCTTTATGTGACTACTTAAGTAACATTTTATTTTGCATTAGTCTAATATTGCTGTAAGTTTTAAATTTCCCTTGAGTCTAAAGAATGTTTCCTTTCTTGAAATATCTGAGGATTGGGGCTGGGAAGATAGCCCAGTAGAATAAGTGCTTACCTGGCAAGCACAAAGGCCTGAGTTTAATCCATGGTTCCAAATAAATAAATAAATAAATAAATAAATTTGAGGATCATCTATTATTCAAAATACACAGCTAATTTATCAAAATACAATTTCAATTTGTAGGCGGTTTTAAGTGAAATGCCTCATGTGTCAGAATTGTGTTCAATTGGGTAATGCTTTCAAGAGTGCTTTGATATTGATTTTAAAATTTTAGTATTTAATGTTAATTCTACTTAGAAGTTTCATAGAACCTGCAATGACCACAATATTAACTTATAATTATGCAGTCTCCTATAGATTCTGATTCTACATTTGTTTTTTGTCATATATATATGACGTAAATGTTTTGATATATTTATCTTCATTTTCACATAAACAGTGAAATTATATATTGAAGCAGTGAAGGAAAGTAACATGTTCACCAACCCACAGTGTTATCATGTGTATGTATGAGCTAGGAATGCCTAACATTTACTCTTTGCTAATTACCATTATACTTTTCTTTTTTAAAAAAAATAAAATCTCAATAGGAATCAGAGCTGATAATCACAATTTTGCAGGTAATATTTTATATAAATATAAATAAGAAATTGCAAGTAGATAAAACATTATGAAGTAAGAATTAGAATTGCTACAAGAATGGATAAAACTTTTGGTTGGAGGACAGGAACATGTGAAAATACTTTCAGAATATATAGAGATGAGCTGGATCTTTGTCATTACTGAAAAATCAGAGGCAAGTATTTTAGATAGTTGATGTAGTTTTTTCAAAGATATAGAAACAAAAGCTAGAGCATCTTTGAATGATGATAACAATAATCAACTAATAAGACAAAGTGTAGTTTATTCACTAAGTCTTCATGGGCACTAATTCTGGTGCACATGGTTCTGGTTCATTCTTAGCGTGTGTTTTTGTTCATAACAAATGATAATATAGAGAGGTGTTGAACATTACAGAAGTCACATTTCCTTTATATTTGTGAAGAACTCACCATTGTTTTCTAATGGATTTTTAAATCTTTAACTCATTGGTCTCCTTGGTCTCCTAGTCTAAATCGAACTGTAGAGCAGATTAATGTAGTTCCAATTTTCAGGCACATACACACACACTGAGTGAACAACTTCACATGCTTAGTGAGCATAATAGAAATGTGCAACTGTACCTAGAAGACCACAGTGGGCAATAAGGATTCCAGCACCAAAGTGTTATGAACAGCTAGAAAATTGGACCGGCACAGGTGAGAAATGAGAAATTTTTAGGGCCATTGAGCACCATACATTTGCCATGTTCAGTAGCCCTGAAAATTTCTCATTTAAGACAGGAAGATTCTGTCTTTTTCAACATGTCAAAATAAAGGGAACATGTGTAGGTTCTCATTGATCTAAATTTTTGTTACAGTCCAGGACCTCCCACTATTTTTTGCTACTCCTTGATTATTTTTCCAGACTCTTGTTACAAACACTGCAGAAAAAGTATCTACTTTTTGGCACTTGCTGTCTTAGCTTCAGAACAAGTTCTCTGATCTTGTATGTATTCAGTCTAAATTGAACTCCCCTCTAAGTTCAAAATCAGTTCCAACCAAAAGTAGTTGCTCATTCTACATCAGATTTCCTTCCTCTCATCTCCTTGCACTGTTGAAGAATATTTTAATCTACTTATGATTGGACTTTGTTTTGATATCTTCCAGATTCCTACCTCGTTTCCCTTACTCTAGACCTTGTACTACAATTCCAAGCCCTCCTCTGATTCAGACCATTTTTACAGATTTCTAATACACTGTCTGACACTGTTCTCTTTGGCATTAACACAATCTTATAACTTTTGTGAGTTGTCTCCAACAAACCAATATTCATCACAAAGCAGTAATGTTTATACTATAATGTTTCAAACTGTCCATAGAAATCCTGTAAATTAGGTGCAACTAGTACATCGTGATTACCAAGTTAATGGCTGCATTTGAAATTGTAAAGGAATAATTAGTTTTCAGAAGCCTAGTTATATCACTAAAGTCCTCTGATAACTGCAGGTCTCAGTCGGACACATTAAGAACATTATGTTTTCCAGTCCTATGTCCCAGAAAAAGCTGATGAATCCTCAGCAGAAAAACAAAGGCCAGCTTTAGGCTATGTGTCTTTACTACTGCATTATACACACAACCTTGAAAAAGGATTCCTGCAATGTTTCTCAAAGGACATGCCACAGTCCCTGAACCCACCCTTCTCAATGACCAAGGTAATACTGAATTCTTTATCCTGAAGAGAAGGGGAAATATAATTGGTTTGATTTTTAAAAACTAAGAAAAAATTAAATAAGACCAGTATTTTTTCTTTCTCAACTGGAAATCAAGTGTGTGTTCAGTGAAGCTGTGTTAAGGTAAATTTATATGAACGAATCTGTGAAACAAGTTTGTGTAATTTTCTCTGATGCCCTCAAAGTGAAAATTACAAAATGGTAACCTGGTGGAGAAAATTGCTTGTCTCCAGTGTAGTGTTGCTCATTTCTTTCTTTCTTTGTATTTCTTCTTTTTTTTTTTTGCGGAACCGGGGCTTGAACTCAGATTCTTGTGCTTGCCAGACAAGTGCTTATTCTACTGAGCTATCACCCCAGCCCCTGTATTTCTTCTTTAAGAGTATAATAATCTATTGCTTATTTCCTTGAAACCAGTAATGAATTATTAAGGGGTCAATAATATTTTAATTGTGTGAACTTTTATTCATTATGCTGTAGAGCCCTATATATAGTAGCTACATGTATAAACTGATGAATTTTAGGTTAATGACTAAGAACTTAGTTACATTTTAGATTTTAGATACTCTGCTATTTATCAATAATCTTGCAGTTCTCTGGGGTTACAAGGACTGTATAGTTTAATATAGAAAGATTCATAATCATGACACTAAATTATATTTAACTAATATATGTGATTATTTTCCACAATGAAACTAAGAACCACTAACTTTTTTTCCAATTTCAAATTCTGGCATTCAACATTTTGCCATAACTGGTTCATTATAATTACAGAAATTTAGAGCAAAACAATTACCTAGAGAGTTCTTCCTAAATTGACCTATACATCTTACAAACAATGAAAGTGAGGCCCCTTAAATAACTTTATGTAAAAACACAAGAGTAAAACCTGTTTTCAAATGGAATTCATAAGAATCATTGTGAATCACAGTAATCAAAATAATTATATCCTCCCTTCTTTATTTGCAAGAGTCTACACTTTAAAAGTTACATCCCAGATTCCCCAACCGGAACCCAGACCAGTGGGCATATATGCAAGAACTCTCCCTCCTGCAACTCCTACCCTGGCACTGGAAATCCTTCCCTGACCTGACCCCAGTACTAGTGACAGTTTGGGTAAGAAATCTCAACAAGTACCCCGTGCCACCAGAACTTCTTCCCCTCCCAGAATCCAGTTCCAGCATCTACTGTGGAACCCTACACCAAAATTCCTTGCATGGAAGCTGGGGATAAGACCATCCAAGTTAATTCAAGAGATGAACATCTTGCCAGAGGAGCACAGTGAGCTCACTTGCATGAGCTGCTGGAAGAAGAAGTGGATCACAGCATCCAATCACAGACAGGCACAACTGGACAAGATCAAACTTAGTAAATCAAGACCTAAATTTCAATAGGTGCTAATGGCATAACTTCACCAAAGTTCTACAATGAAGGTCAAAGAACAATGCTATACAAAATGACAAAGAGAAGGACCAAGATGCAATCTCTGGGTCTGAACCCACTCGGAACAAATGCAGGAGACACTAGCATAGAAGAAAATGGGAATCACACAGCTGAAATCTCTGAAATAATAGCATCTGAAGTAAAGAAACAAATGCAGACACGTAGAGAGGAACTCAGATCAAAAATAACCTCTGAAGTAAAAAATAAAATCTCTTAATTAATAGTGTCTGATATAAAACAAAACTTCAGAAAAGTATACAATAAATCAGATCAGAAATAACCACTGAAGTAAAAAAAAGATACCTCTGAATTAATAGCCTCTGAGGTAAAGGAACAACTGCAGAAAAATAGAGAGGAAATTAGATCAGAAATAATCTATGAAGAAGAAAAAGAAAGGATAACTATAGTGGAAGAATTAATAAATGCTTCTAAAGAAGACATTGATAAAGTTAGAAGAGGATAGAATAATGATGGAATCCTTGAATGAGCAGTATAGGAAAGAAATAGATCAAATGAAGCAATTTCAAAGAGGTATACAGGAAAATGAAATTAAATCACAAGCTTGCAACATTCATATGAACGAAAGTAAAGTGTCAGATCTTGAAGACACAGATACAGCTAATGAAAAGGAAAGAAAGGATTTCTTAAAAACAATGAGGATACAGGAGAAAAATAATTCAACATTTGCAAGACAATGCAAAGATGAACAATGTGAGATTAATAGGCATCAATGAGAAAGAAGGAGTCAATACAAATAACATAAAAAGAATACTGGCAGAAGTAATAGCAGAAAACTTCCCAAATATAAGAAAGCAATTTGACATTCAGGTAATTGTGGCATATTGAATTTCAAGTAACATCAACCCAACTAAAAACACCCCCAGATATATAAGAGTTAAGATCCCAGAAATCCAGCACAAGAATAATATAGTAAAAGCCACTAGAGAAAAGAAACAGATTACATTTAAAAGGATATCCATCAGAATAATGGCAGATTTCTCTTCACAAAACATGAAGTCAAGAAGAGTATGGAGCAGATGAAATAATGAAAGTCACTATATACTGGTTAGGGGAAAACTTCAAGACAAAGAGGTAACACTCATATATATACACCTAACACGGGAGCACCAAGCTGTATAAGAGAAAACTTAATCGACATGAAAAATCTGATATCCAACACCACAATCTTAACAGGAGACCTTAACACTGCTTTATGCCAAAAAGATAGGTCAAGCAGACAAAAAAAAAAAAAAATTAGCAAAAATGTAGCAGAACTGAACCAGAACTTGGAACAAATGGGCTTAGTGGATTTAAGCTGAGTGTTCCACCCAACCGCTTTTGAATACAGATTTCTTTCAGGTGCACATGGGACATTTTCTAAAATGGATGACATACTAGTCCATAGGTCATGCTTAAGTATATTCAAGAAAATAGAAGTCTTCCCATGCATATTATCTGACCACACTGCAATGGAAATGGAATTAAATGAGAAAATAAACAACAAGAGTCAAAGAAATAACATGGAAATTAAACAACCTTCTCAGCAACCAGTGTGTTACAGATGGAATTGAACAAGAAATTAAATAATATCTACAATTTTTTTGTCTTTTTTGAGACAGGGTTTCGCTATGCAGTTCAGGCTGGCCTTGAGCTCACTTTTGTAGCCCAGGCTGGTCTCAAAGTCGCACCGATCTTCCTGTCTCAGCCTCCTAAGTGCTGGTATTACAGGCGTGAGCCACCACGCCCGGCTTAAAATATCTACAATTTAATGGAAGTTCAAACAAAACCTCCCAGAATTCATGGGTGCTAGAAAAGCACTTTTTAAAGGGTAATTTATAGCGAATGAACTCACACATTAAGAAAACAGAATGGAAACAAATAAATATTCTAACACTGCGCATAAATCATCTAGAAAAGGAAGAGAAAAAAAAAAAACCACAAAGCCCAAAGACAAGAGGAAATTATAAAGATTAGAGCAGAAATTAATTGAATTCAGACAAAGAAAACACTACAAAGAAGTAATGTATGAAAAAGTGGGTTCTTTGAAACAGTAAATACAGTTGATAAGGTTCTAGTTAACTTCATCAAAAGGAGGAAAAAGAACTAAAATTTGAGCAATAAGGAATGACAAGGGTGAAATTACCACAGATCCAGTGGACGTTCAGAAGATCATTAACAACTACTTTGAGAATCTTTACTCTCACAGAATTGAAGACACAGAGGAAATGTATAGATTTCTACCAAGGTACAATTTACCAAAGCTGAATCATGAAGATATATGAACTCTCAATAACCCAATGGCAACTAATAAAATGCAAAATGTAATAAAAAGCCTGACAAAGAAATGTCCATGTCCTGATAGATTCACTGGTGAATTCTAGAAAAAATTTACACAAGATATAATGCAAACACTCCTCAAACTCTTCAGTGAAATTGAAAAAGAAGCAATGCTCCTGAAGTCATTCCTGAATGCAAGTTTTATACTGATACCAAAACCAGAGAAAGATGCAACTAAAAAAAGAGAACTACAGGCCATTCTCACTCATGAACATAAAAGCAAAAATCTTCAATAAAATACTCACAAATAGAATACAGCAGATTGTTAAGGACATAATGCACCATAACCAGGTAGGATTCATCCCAGAGATGCAAGGATGGTTCCGTATACACAAATATATAATTGTAATACACTATATCAATAGATCCAAATCCCAAAACCACATGATCATCTCAGTTGATGCAGAAAAGGCTTTTGACAAACTCCAACACTCATTCATCTTCAAAGTACTACAGCAAATTGGAATTGAGGGCCTCTGCATCAATTTCATAAAAACCAACTATGACAATCCAACAGCTGACATAATTCTTTATTTATTTGTATCACTTTTAATAAGAAATAACAATATGATAGTTTCAAAACACGTTAGTAGTACATTCGCAATAATTGACACATTGCATGTTGTTGTCCTCATAATAGTTATGCAGAGCAGAGGGTATGGACATGGTAAATTTTCTAATCAATATTGGTAAGGAAAGAAAAAAGAAAAAAAATTATTCTCTTTGAGCAGAGAGGAAGTAGTTGTATACATAGTCCAATGTTCCTTATTTGCACTGAACCCAGTGAAACTGGCAATATTGGAAGCTGTTGATTTAAACCTCTTACAGCTCATCATACTAATCTAGCTCTGCGTTTTATGCCTTGTAATCAAGCTTTTCTGCTGGGTGATCAGGGGCAAGTTAAATCAAGACATGTATAACAAAACATGCATCTTTTCTATCTTCCAAGGTCTAATCCTCTCAGAATTAATTTAGGAACCAGTACAGTGCTTTGTAGAACTGTTGTAAGTATCAGCCTTCAGGACAAGTCATGGCCATTGCTTGACCAGTTTGCTTTCTGTGAAAGCCTGAGAGAATGTTTTTCCTCTATGTGACTCTCCTCAGACACACGATACTTCATTTATCCCTTTTCTCTGAGGTCACATAATCTCCTTGACCACAAAATTTTGGACACCACTGAGTTATAGGATGTTAGAGCACAGAATCTCTTATGTCCTGAGTCCTCACTGACCTTGAAGGGCTAGAGCCAAAATATTGGCTATCCTCATAGCCCTTCTTTTTCTCTGATTTTTTGGTCTGTTAACTTACATCCTTAACCCTCCAGCAGTGAAGCTTCGTGATGCTATTACTCTATACGCTAACATAATTCTTAACTGAGAAAAGTTTAAGTCTTTTACTCTCATATCTGGTACAAGACAGGATGTGCTCTATCACCACTCCTTTTCAATATAGTTCTGGAATCATTACAGAGAGCCATTAGACAAGGGTGAGCAATAAGGAGAATAAGAATAGATAAAGAAGAGGTTAAACCATCATTATTGGCAGATGGCATGATAATCTACTTGGAAGACCAAAAAAAAAAAAAAAAAAAAAACTGCACCAAGAAAGTAATAGCATTAATATGCAAATTCAGTAGCATAGCAGGATAAAAAGTTGACCCTAAAAAGTCAATAGCATTCCTCTATATAATGACAAACATACTGAGAAAGAAACTAGAGAACCAATATCTTTTACAATAGTACCACAGAAAATGAAATACTCAGGAATTAATCAAACTAAAGAAGTAAAAGATCTTTTCAATGAAAATTCTGGTACTCTGAAAAAAAAGATATCCTAGAGGATTTCAGAAAATTGAAAGATGCTTCTTGCTCCTGTATAGGAAGAACCAATATTTTGAAGATGTGCATACTCCCTTAACTATTATACAGATTTAATGCAATTCCTATCAAAATACCATCAACATACCTCAAAAATCTGAAGAAATCTTTCCTAAAATTTATTTGGAACCAGAAAAGATCTAGAATAACAAAGACAATCCTGGGCGGCAAAGGTAAGTCAGGAGGCATTACAATTCCTGACCTAAAATTATACTACAAAGCCACAGTGATAATAATCAGCAGGGTATTGGCAAGAAATTATCCCCAAGAATCAGTGGAGCAGGTTAGAAGATGCAGAAGCAAATACAAACACACTGAGCCACCATAGCTTTGACAAAGGGGTGGAACATGTTTCCTGGAAGAAAGCAAGCCTCTTCAGAAATGGCACTGGAAAAACTGGACCTCTACATGCCAAAACCTAAAACTTATTACAGATCAATCACCATGCACTGAACCGAAGACAAAATGGATTAAAGATCTAAACATTAAAACAGAAACACTAAATCTCCTGGAAGAGAACATAGGAGGAAATCGTGAAGACTTTGGAGTAGGCAAACAGTTCATGGACAAAAATCAAAATGCATGTTTAACACTTGCAAGAATCAATAACTGGAACCTCCTCTTGCTGAAATGTTTTTGAATGCCAAAAGAAATTACCAGGACAGTGAAAAGACAACCCACAATTTTCACAAAAATTTTAACTTATAAGAATTCAGACAAAGGTCTTCTATATAGAATTTCTAAAGAACTAAAAAACATTAGGTCCTCAAAATTCAAAGCTCCAATCCAAAAATAGGCATCTGAGATTAACACACAATTCTCAGAGGAAGACATACTGAAAACTAGTAAATACAAGAAAAATGCTCCATATTGCTGGCCATCCATGAAATATAAATTAAAATAACACTTGGATACCATCTCACCCTGGAAATAATGGCTATCATAAAGAAATAAACCAAAAACAAATGTTGTAGAGGCTGTGGGGGAAAAGGAACACTTTTCCACTGCTGTTGGGAATGCAGACTTGTGCAACCATTATGGAAATCAGTGTGGAGACTCCTTAAAAAATTAGGACAGGAAATCCCATTCAATCCAGCTATACCCCTCCTGGGAAGTTTCCCCAAAGAACTGAAAACATCATGTCATAGTTATATCTATGCATCTATGTTCATAGCAGCACAATTTGTGATAGCCAAATGTTTGTAAACATCCAAAATGCCCATACTCTGAAGAATGGTTGCAAAAAATGTGGTGTTTTTATACAATGTAATACTACTCAGCATCAAAGAATGATAAATTATAAGACTTTATATATAAAATAATGTATCTTGAACATATACTCATAAGTGAAATAAACCAGATCTACATGTGTAAATACACATTACACTAAGTTTCCCTAGTGTAAGAATACAAAAGTTGAAATAAAAATAGAATGGCAAAACAACTGAATGGAAGGCAAGAACTTTAGGATTAAACAATGAAGAGACAGCAACCAGAAAAGTTAGGAAACTTGACAGGGGCAAAAACCATGCACTTATATGCACAGGATGAATTATACAATGCTCCTAAGAATCTCCAACATGTTTTTGACAGAGTAGCAATGTGTAAAGCTAAACCTATGCTTGGAATGCCTGTCATTCTGATCTTTTGGATGTGTACTCCTCCTTCTATTGTAATTTCAATTATTGCTATACTCTCTCCCAAGTAAATGGTTGTTTTACAAGAAAACAACAAAGGGTAATTAGAGAGATTATGAGACAAGGAAAAATGACATAGAATTGAGCTGCTACAATTTTGTATATGCTTAGAATCCTAAATTTCTGTGTAAAAATGCTTAACTTTTTAATCACATTGTATAAGAAATTATTAGAATATTTGCTTAATGGAAAAATACTGGTTCCATGTTAAATCTAAGTCATTTAATATTCAGAATGAGAGTGATATTAAGCTCAAGTACCTATGTTATAGAATAGTAGTGTCACTAAACTTCTCTTCTGGAAGGTTAAGAACTTAACTTTTCAGACCAAAAATTCAGAGAAGAAGAATGGCTATAAGGATTGCCAAAATTGTCTCCCTATCTCCTTCAAGGTCAGTGTAGACTCTGGACATAAGAGAACCTGTACTGTAACATTCTATAACTCAGTGGTGTCCCAAATTTTCTATTCAAGGATATTGTAAGGCCACAGTGGAAAGGGTTCAACAATGTAGAGTGTGCCTAAAGGTTCACCTAGAGAGAAAACATTCTTTCAGACTTTCACAGACAGCAAATTGGTCAAGCAATGGCAGTGCCTCATCCACATGGCTGACACTGACAAAAGTTCTACAAAACCCTCTACTGTGTTTCAAGTAAAATCCTGAGGGGATTTGACTGACCTTGTCAGATACAAAAGTTACATGTTTCATTATACAGGTCTAGCTTTAACTTGGACTTGACCACCCTACATAAAAGTTTAACCACAAGGCATAAAAGTTAAAGCCAGATTAGTATGCTGACCTATAAAAGGCTCAAGTCAATAGCTTCTGCTATTTCCAGTTCTGCCAATAATCCCCCACTCTTATAGAATATTGAACTATGTATATAACTACTTTCTGTTAGTTTAATGTGAAGAAATATTTGTACCAATAGTATTAACACGTCTTCATCTTGTACTCTCAACAACTGCTATGAAGATAATATGCATTGTATTAATTATTGTGGCTGTCCTACTAATATATTTTGAAACTGTCTCATTGTTCTTTTCTTTTCTCTTTGGAACCCAGGATTGAACTCAGGACCTTGCACTTGCGAAGCAGGCACTTGTGCCCCTGTGCTATCTCTCCAGCCCATGTTATTTCTTATTAAATCTAACAAAAAAGAAAAAAATAAAATAAAAGTTATATCACAATTTTTCTGCCCTTTGATAAGATTCATTATTTTTCACCAATTATTTATCTGGAATATAATAATTTAAATTTCCGGTTGTATAAGAAGTGAAAATTGGTAGAATTTTAAGAATTAAACCTTTAATATATCAAAAATTTGGAAAAGGCATGCCTGGAAAAATGGCGATAGTGTATATATAAATCATTACTTTCTGTTTTCAGTTTTGATAAATGGCTTCTTCATACTCTACACTTCAAAAATCAGCTCCCAGTTTCATAGGAAAAATATCATTTTATTCAGCATTTCTGTTTTTAAGTAATTAATTTGCAAGTATTTGTACAAGCCTAAGGTGATCCTGTGTGCCAGAATCATCCAAGTTAGCTTATAACTCCCAGATACAAATTATTCTCTCAGTTGCTGAAAGGTCAGCAGTGATCAGTTTAAGTTTATATGTTCTCCTAAATTAGGCTTTCAAATCTTAATGTTCTTAGGACAAAAGTCCTCCCCAGAGGATCTTGATTACTTGTCCTGGATATAAACAAGTTAGCATTTTGACTGTTGCTTTGCTCTTATTCCATGCACTATTTTTGATTGCAGGGAAACGAGCTGGACCTCCTTCCATCAATTGCTTCATCTGTGAAAAATGACTTATTCATAATTTTCTGAGACATTTAATCCCTGCTGGTGTAAAACTCATTTACAAACACTTTGCAGAAGTATAACTGAACTACAATAAACTGCAAATAAAATGCCCAAGTCTTCTTGCGGCTCTTTGTTATAAATCTCTCTCTCCATCTTCCTTCATGTGAAAACATGCAGTACAGATTTCATTTCATAAAGTTGTGTGTAAATGACAATGTACAGTATGTGAATATTTTCTTCCAGTCAGCATAATGATCTTGAAGTCCATCTATGTTCTTATCTATCAGCAACTTATTCCTTTTTTGGAGTTACTAATATTCCATTGTGTGAAATTATCTGACTTTACTTGCTTATTCAAGAACATTTGGATGATTCTTGCTTTTTATTTGTTATTCATAAAATTGCATGAGAAACTTTATATATATTTCTGCTTGGAGATTATTTTCAATTCCTTCTTATACATGTCCAGTAGCAGAATTACATTTTTGCAATTGTACCTCTAACTTTTCAGGAAACTGTCAAACTTTTTCCAGAATGGTTATTGAGCTTTAGTTTTGCACTACCATTGTAGGAAAATTGGTGTTGCTCCACATCTTTGGTAAAGTTAGGCATGGTGTGCTTTGGTTAAGCCTTCTATCAGATGTACCACTGTAAATCATTACAGTTTTGGAGTCCATCTGTTAAGTAGCTAATGATGCCAAACATCGTTTTGTTTCCTTATTGGTGATTTCTGCATATCTTTTTTTAAACATCTTTTCAAACCTTTTGCCAATTAAAAAGCAGAATTGCAATTCTTTATTAATCTTCTTGGATTTTATCACTTGAGAACTGCATAACAGCTTTTCTTAAGAATAAAAATTAGAACCGGGCGTGGTGGCACATGCCTGTAGTGCGAGCACTTGGGAGGCTGATGCAAGAGGATCAGTGAGAGCTCAAGACTAGCTTGGGCTACAAAAATGAGTTCAATGCCAGCCTGAACTGCATAGCGAGACCCTGTTTCAAAAAGACGCCCCCCAAAAAATAAAAATTTAAAACATATTGATAAGGCTACAAATACATCATTCACTTGACTATATTTACTCTTGTTTACTGCTGATATATAGTTTGTCATGGCTGCAGTCTATCCATTCAGACCTGAGATTTTCCAAATTGCTATGTACCTTTCTCTTGTGGACAGCTTCTTTGAGAAGAAGAGCTCCATAGTAATTCAGTTGAACTTTATCTTCTCTAGGGGAAATGTAGTATTTCAGGTAATAAGGTTATACATGAAAGGCTATAAAACAACCACTTAAATTTCATTGTAAGTGTTTTATAGATGGCACATCCAATGTCAGTTTAAAGCACAACCAAGACTACTGTGTATTTAAGGAAGTATTTTACAATGGTAACATTGATTTCAAGAAACAGAAATGAGGCAGTTCAGCGAACATCATTTGACATAAATAAATAAAGTGCTTTTTCTTCTTTCTTCTTATATTTGCCACATTTAAATAGAGAACTGGAAAAAAAATAAATAAATAGAGAACTGACTGATAGCCTATTTGAGTTGCTACTTTTTAAATCATAGAATGACAAGGAAGCGTATATTTGTCTGACTTCATTTAGTTACACGATTTGTGATTTAGTCTTTTGTTTTCAAATAAGTGCATAGTTCCAATACAAAATAAATAGTTTATTTTATTCATTTTTATTAAGTTACGTGACATTTTCTTAGAAAGGAACAACCCATGTTCAGATTTGGTTTTCATTTGGAAAAATTCTCTTCATCAAAAAGAGAATCTGCTTATATCTGCCAGTGCTCTTTTGTAAAAACCTTATCTAGTGTTTTATCAATCTGGAATAACAAATGGCCATGTACTTATTCTTATTTGCTCATTTTTTAAAAAAAAAATATCATGACTCAAATGCTTATATTAAAAGCCTTGGAAAGGCAAAATTCACATGCCAATTTTTGAATGAAACTAAATTCAAGGCTGTGCTTGTGAAAATAAATTTCTTAGTACCTTGAACGCATAAACGCATGTACACAAATTTGAAGTAAATGCTTCTTTTCTTGCCCATCTAAAAAGAAGTAACACAGTTATGGCAATAACATAAGATGGTGCCCCCATGGGTCATCTTTTCCTGTCTTCTGTTGGGAGAAATTTCTAGAATAATAGTTTCCAAAGTGGTGATCCCTGGGCCAGCAAGCAACTTTAACCTCAAATGAAAATTTATTCAAAATGCAAATTCTCTGGGCTTACCCCACATGTGGTGCTTTTGAAATTGGGAAGCAGGAATGGCAGTAGTGCAGGATGCCAAAATCTGTGCTTTAATAAGCCTTCCTGGTGATTCTGAAATGGCAAGTTTTTGAGCTATGGGTTTAGGGGAATGAAGAAAGTTTTGAGCAGAAACCTATGGAAAATTCCTTTCTTACAACTTCAAGCTCACGGGTTCATTACTAGGTTGCTGCAGGAACAGCTGCACAGTAGGATTGGATAATGGAACACTGGGAAATCAAAGCACATGAATATTAACATATCTCCATATTCTAAATCCCAAGGAATTATTTTCAACACAAGGGACTTTTACTTTTAGCCTTATGGCAAGGAGAATCATAGTTTGATAGTCTCCTTTTTGATAAGTTGACAATATGCTTAGTTTTAATGCATTAACCCTCTGAAATTTAGATAACTTATACAGAAAAACAGAATTACTTCTCATCATACAAATTATGAAGCAGCATTCTCAGTACTGAATTATAACCTTTGAATAGTTTATTGCAATTTAGTTCTCATAATACAGTACAGTAGTTTTATTTCTCTACAATATCGGTTTCACAAAATACAGTGCTACACTCCTACTAGCTATTAAATAAGCATTAAGAATTGATTCCATAGGCCCATTTTTGGGAATTTATGTCAGAGAAATAGTTATGATAACAAATATACCTCTATTCTATATTGTTTTCTCTAATATCTGGTAAAGGAACTGATACTTTTTAAATTGAAATAATAAACTCATGTTAGGGATTACATTTTATTGATATGTGCGAAGGATTAGATGCATTTAGTTAAGCTTCTTCCTGACCAACTGACATACTCTGTCTCTGATGGCAGTCTGGGAAAATCCTATAGAGTGTACTACATCCCTGGATTACCTTATCTAAGTGTTACATGGACATTTCAGATGATATGACTTGGCATGTGGTCATTTTTCATTAACTTATTTGGGATTCTTAAGGCATCTTTTCCTTGGCATCTTGCTATAATTGAATATAAAATTACCTGTAAGACAGAATGACTGATATTTATACAGTGAGTTGATGGGGCTTCACTAACATCTAGCAGAAATGCTGCCCAAATAGGTAGTTTCATAAAAAGGACCCTGTTGCTTAGGACAAATTATATCTACGTTCATCACTTAATATTCCTAAGCTATTGGAAGAGATTCGTTACATCTCCTTGAAGATTGCAAACATTTTAAATTGTAACAATTGCGGGAAAAGGAAGGAGAAATCTGAACCATGAAGCACGGCCATGGTGCAGTATGTGACTGAATAGTTTGTATGTATTTGTTGAAAGAATGAAATAAAGGGAGTAATTAGCATAAAGTAAGCCATAAAATCCTTTGGAAAAAAATGGGAATTATGAATTTTAGGTACTTGTAATTTGAGAGTTTAAACTAGCATGCTTTGGAATAATACTTTATAAAATATATGTAACTTTAATATTTTTCTCAGACTTTTACATATGAATATTTATTTTAACCCCAACCTATATGAAATACTTAAAGGAAAATAATTTTGATATTTCAAGCTTAGGAATGTCCTATATATTATATGCATTCTCTCTCATATATATATATATATATATATATATATATATATATATATATATATATAATGTAATGCTCTCTCTAGAAGATAACTGGCTTTTAGTGTAAAACCGTACTCTTCTGCTCTCTCTTAGTTGATTCCATTTTATACAACTTAAAATTGTAGCTAAAAAGCTTATTTGGCAATGCTTTATTCAGAACCTTGTAACAATCAACAGATCCTTAATTTTAAGCTACGAAACAAAATACTAGTCACCAAAACCAGAATTTTAACTTTGAAAAATTCATAATTAATACCAATGGAGAAGGGGAAGTGTGAGGAGAAAAGTAGAATTGTAGGGTTTTTTCCCATAATTCTAACACTTTGCTCTGAACTTTGTTTCTTTTCAGAGATAGAATTCTGTGAAACCCCTCACACTCTGTGCTCTGGCTACCAGACAGATATGCACAGCGTTTCTCGGCACGGCTACCAGCTAGAAATGGGATCCGATGTGGACACAGAGACAGAAGGGGCAACTTCTCCTGACCATGCGCTGAGAATGTGGATAAGAGGAATGAAATCAGAGCACAGCTCCTGTTTGTCGAGCCGAGCCAACTCTGCATTGTCCTTGACTGACACTGACCATGAACGGAAATCTGATGGGGAAAATGGTAAGAAAATTCAGCTACCTGTATTATTTGTTAAAAAAACCTCACAGAAGAGGTTTTACCCTTTGTTTTTCCCTTTCTACATCTCCCTACCACTTAGTACGCGAATGTAATATAAATAGGTAGATCCTTTGGATAAGATGTATACGGAAGTATCTGGCAAATGGGCACATTTATTTAAGATACACAAAATATTTTTCATTTCGGGGCAATTTCCAAGGGAAATAATTTCATGTAGTCAGCAATGTTGTACATGTCTTATTTATTTTTCACTTTTTATTTTTATCTTACTTCCAATCCAACAGCTGTGGGATATATTATAAAAAATGGTCATGTTACATACTTTGATTTTGTCAATATACAAAAAATGAAATGAACAACTATGCAGAAGACTTACTATGTTTGTCCTTCCTATTTTGATTGAGATTTATCTGTTGAATTTACAGATTAAAATTAACCAGGTTAAACTGAAATGATTTAAAAACAGAAGATGGATGGATATCTACCACTAGCCAGGCAATCGACATTTAACCGCATCCTCATTATATCCTAATTACATATTATTTTCTTGCAACTTTCATAAAAAAGCTTTGATATATAAATAAGGGGTGAATTTGTTTCATTTCTGCTCTCCTGTCCCTACCAAAGAGTAAAATCATCATAAAAATCACACTAATGCTTATTAAACACATTAATCTAGTCTCCACATTACTTCGTTTGTCTAAATTTCACAGGATCCCATCACCATGACCACAAAGCCTAGTCTGTTAGCAATGGCTAATTAGTTTTTTATTTGGTAGAGAGGTAGGCAACCACTCACTATTGGCAGCATTTCTATTCTGTCTCCTCCTGATTCCTTCAGCCCCAAGTAGGTACCACAGGCATGTAGTCAGGAATAAGTGATTGCTCACTAGATAGAAAATATATCCTAAATAGGAATCCATAGTACTCTGTAATATAAACAATTTTCATTGGCAGCTTGGCTATGAGAATTATTTTCCAGTATGAAATGCATATTTTGCTGACTTGGCCAAGAGTATAAGAACTAAAGCATGGAAATGAAAAGGAAACACGTTTAACATAGCTGTGCGTA
>PVJA010016697.1:0-43018 GCA_004027025.1 Myocastor coypus
TGTGTGTGTGTGTGTGTTTGCAGTATCTATGCTGGAACTTAGAAGCTCAAACTTGTTTGGTAGGCGCTTATGTCACTGAGCTATCTTCCTGGGTATGTCTTCCTTCCTTCCCTCCTTCCTTCTTTCCTTCCTTCCTTCCTTCCTTCCTTCCTTCCTTCCTTCCTTCTTTCCCTTTCTTTCTTTCTTTCTTTCTTTCTGATTTGTTTGTTTGTTTGTTTTATTATTTCTTGGTAAAGCTTCTGGAGTTAAAATGTTTGATAACTTCATATTTTGTTTGTTTGTTTATTTGTTTTTTTAAAAAATCTATTTGGTACTAGAACTCACCATGCAGCTTGATTAGATATGGCATAGACATTTTAGGGAGATGAAGAAGAATAGACAGCACATCACACCAATTGGTCTATGTATTACAAATGAAGATCCGGGAACACTTTTCCATGTGCATGTTGAGTTACAGTAAAGCATCAGTCTTTGCAAAGTTGTAGCAAGTGTTACCAGTTTGCAATGCATTGGTGTATGAATCTAAGAATTATTCTGGATAGGAAAAAATAACTTTTTATTTCACTTTTCTTTGTCTCTCTAAATTCACAGTTATCTGATTTCTTCTGTAAACTGCTTAGAAATAAGAAGTTATAACAAAATAGAACAATTCATGCACATGTAGCACACAAAGGAGATGACCTAGCATTGTGTCATTTAATTGGTGTCATTATACAGTCTCCTTGATAGTGACCACACACGCTGAGAGGCTGAAGTAAGGGGATCTCAAGTTTAAATATAAGCAGCAACTTAACCACTTTCTGAGATCCTGTGCAAAAATATAAAATAAAAAAATGGGAATTACATTGTAGTTTGAGGACCTGGGTTCAAAGTCTATTGGTACAAATAAAAAGAGATTCCAAAGGAAGTATCTGTAAAAGTTATTTATTTATTTATTTTTTTTTTGTAAAAGTTATTTAATTGAAGCTGTTAAAATAATTATTGCAGTTGGAAAACAGTATGAGACTTTAAAAAGTGCTGAGATCTAAAGAAGTTGTTTATATCTATGTGAGGTTAAAAGTTACGATTAGTTTTTAAGACTCAGTAATTTGTCACAAATTTATGCTAAATTTAGCTATTGTTTTATAACTTCTTATCTTAATAGAAAAATATAACACCTCAGAAAATATTATTCAGAAGACAATAATAATGAATAACCTAAGAAAATACATAATGCAGCATCCCGAATCTGTATCCAATTCCCTAGATCAAAATTTCACATCACTTGGAAGGAAAGTAAAATTGGTTAAGGTTGGAAAACTAAAAGATGTAAAAATTTTACCTCTTTAAATTATCCTACAAATGAAAACTAATTTAATTGAAATATTATTGTGTCTTTTAATATTGAAGAACTTACGTTTAGAATTCATTTAGCTGAAGAAAAAATAAGGAAAGCCTGGACAAATATCCCAATAAAATAATGATAATTTACTTATTGTATAATAAATAAACAGCCTCAGCTGGGCGTGGTGGTGTACGCCTGTAATCCCAGCACTTGGGAGGCTGAGGCAGGAGGATCGGTGTGAGTTCGAGACCAGCCTGGGCTACAAAAGTGAGCTCAAGGCCAGCCTGAACTGCATAGTGAGACCCTGTCTCAAAAAGACAAAAAAAAAAATAAAATAAAATAAAATAAAATAAAAAAAATAAACAGCCTCTTTGACTTTTTCACAAATTAAAGAATAATGAAGGGTGAAACTTTTGAATAATTAGAGAAAAAGAAGGGATACAAGTATAGCCAATATTTTGGCCCTAGCCCTTCAAAATCAGTGAGAACTCAGGACATAAGAGAACCTGTGTTATAACATCCTATAACTCAAGGGTGTCCCAAATTTTCTGTTCAAGGAAATATTGGGGTCACAGAGGAAAGGGACTGATGATATATAGTGTAACTAAGGCAAGTCATCTAGAGGGAAAATATTCTCTCAGGCTTTCATAGAGAGCAAACTGTTCAAGAAATGACCGCGACACTTCTGGACATCTGACCCTAACAACAGTTCCACAAAGCACTGTACATGGTTTCAAGGTAAATCCTGAGGGCATTTGACTGACCTTGGGAGATACGAAAGTTATTTGTTCTGTTATAGAGGTCTCGCTTTAACTTGCCCTTAACCACCTGGTAAAAGTCTAACTACGAGGCATAAAATGTAAAACTATATTAGTATGTTGCACTGCAAAAGGACTAAGTCAACAACTTCCATCATTGCGAGTTCTGCCAATAATCCACTATGGTTATGGAATATTGGACTATGTATACAACTATTTTCTCTTAGTTCAATGAGAAATGTTTATATCAATAATGATTAGAAAAATTATCGTGTCTGCATCCTGTGCTCTGAGTGACTACTATGAGAATAACAATATTCATTGTGTCAATTATTGAGAATGTACTACTAACATGTTTTGAAACTGTTTTAAAGTAATAAGAAAAGAGTTTATCAGGTTATGATGTGTAATTGCAGCTGACATGGAGATATAAATGGCTAATTTTCTCCACAAAAACTAAGACATTAGTGATATCCAGTCTCACTCCTCTCTTACGCCAAAATGTATCTCACCTGGGTTAAAACTTCAAATGTAATTGAGTTAAAAAATTAAAGCAAAAAAGAATAGCTTCCAATTATATAGAAGAAAGTCATTCTCCTAAAAAATCCCATAATTATGATTATTAATCATATATGTTTTCTGTTATCATGTAAGTACAGATATATTAAAAGTAAATATATAGAAATTACACTCAACATTTAAAACAAATTGATATCAAAACTAAAGTCAGATGATGAGAAGAGTGTTACGATTTGTCAACACATCTTTTTATTTAAGGAATAATAAACCAGATTGGACATGTATTCCTCACTTGATTTACTTTGTCCAGTAGGGAGTAACTGTATTCAACCTTCATTGCAAAACCTATCATAGTAATAATTAATATATTGGAAATGCACCACTGAGCTATACTTTCTAAAGAACATTAATTACCATAAAATATTTCATTTATTAATGAAAAGGAAGGTTTGGGAAATATTTTATAGCTGACAGGATGGTAAAGCATCAAAATGTGAAAATAAAGTAATAATACAGTGTTTTGGAGTTAAAACACACTTGAGTACTCAATAATATGCACTTAATTAAATTCAAATTACACTATTAAAACCCAGAAAAATCTTATGAGAATGCTAAAATTTTAGGATGCTAAGAAATGCATGTATAATCTTAGGAAAAATCAGAAAAAAGATTTATTGTTAACTTTTTTATTAGTACATATTAACTATACACAATAACGTGTTTCTATGTGAATACTTTTACATGTTCATGTTGCATACCTTAATAAGATCTATGGAACTAGCTGTGAAAATAAGCATATGAAGCGTTCTATATAACAGTACAAATGTGGCCTGTCCTGCAGGGTCAGGTGAGGACTCTGTAGGGGAGGAGGGGCATGACGTGATTTCTAGGGGCCATAGACTTGCCGCTGTGGGCTGCTGGCACATTTTGCCATTCCCTGGCCTGTCAACTCAAGCTATCAGCACTGCTACCCTCATAGGTATAACATATAGTTTTCTCAAATCGTATTTTGGTCTTTGCTAAGAACACTTTCTTTCTCTTTAAGCATATAAGATGTGTTCATAAACAGAGTGGTCATCAGCCTTCTCCTGAGTCTTCATGCACAGTACGACATGGGTCGTTGGAGGTCAGCCCCAATATTCTGGTTAGACAACTACAATAACTTGTGTTATTCTTTCTTACCTTCTCTTACTCTTGATCTTTCTTTCTATTTTCTAGTAGGCTTCTTTTGACTTTTATGTCATCTTTTCTCTTTAATTTATTAAATACCACATATAGGAGACAATGTGGTAATTTTCTTTCTGGGTCACGCTTATCTCACAGTAAAATACAGAATTGCATCCATTTTCTTGCAAACTGCATAATTTCATTCTTCTTTATGACCACACCACATTGTTCTATATGCTCCATTTCCATAATCCATTCATCACTTGTTGACTATGTAGGCTGATTCTATGTACTGGCTACTGTGAATTCTGCTCTGATAAAATTTGTGTTGAGCTCTCTCTAGAGCACTGGATTTTACTCCTTCTGGTGTATCTGAGGTCATAATTGAAGAGGATCATGTCATTTCATTTTCAATTATTTGAGAAAACCCCATACTGATTTCAGTAATAACTAATTTATATTCTACCATTGCTGTACAGATTATCTTCTTTCAGTTTTGTTTGTGAAGAATACTTTGTTTCATTAATCCTTTATTATGTTTATCATTCTATTATTTCTATTATTTTATTTCATTTATCCTTTTATTACTGTATTATTTTATATGTCCATTTATATTTTCTTTTATCATTTTGTTACTTTTTATTATTTATATTTATTTCTTTTCTGATTATGTTTTTAAAAGAATGCAGAATAGTCAAACAACATTAGGAATGATACAAATTTTGCTAAACAAAGTAATAGAAATTAAGCAATAGTTGCTGTATTGAATGATGTTACCTTCAAATTAGTTGTTTAGGTTACCAGATGTAAATGTACAAAAGTGGTTAAAACAAAATAACAACAGAAAATATCAGATTAAAGAGAAAAGAAATGAATGAAAAGAAAAAAAAATCATTAACTGCTCCTTTCAAAAGATCAGCAGAAATCAGCAGTATAATTATGGAATTGTCCTGCATATATACATAAATGATTCTTTATCCTTTCTTACCTTTGTCTTTTTACTCATCTCAGTTTTTCATGTTCAGTGAACAAATTCTTTCCTTTTACAGTATTTGTTGTATCTCAGACTTTACTTACTCTATCAAGTTCTCACATGAGTGAGATACAATGCAGGTCTGATTTGTTTCATTTAGCAATACAGTCTCTAATTGCATCCATTTATCTATAAAGGGTCAAATTTATCATTTCTACAGGTGAACAATATTCCACTTTCTGTAAAAATATCACATCATTTTTATTCATTCCTTTGTTGATGGCAATTTCCATTTCTTCCAATCTTTATGACAAATTGCACTGCTATAGACATGGGCACACACATATTTCTATGGTATAATGGTTTTAGTACTTGTGAAAAAAGGTTTCAGAGGGGAATAGCCAGCTTGAATGGGACCTATACTACAGACTTTGAAGAATCTCCATACTGATATCCATGATGGTTGCACCAGCTGCCCTCCCACCAGTGGAGGAGAGCTCCTTTTCCTTACAGCCTCTCCAGCATTTGTTATTGGTTGGCTTTTTGATGATGGTCATGTTTTCTTGTGTAAAATGTCACCTTAGCATTGTTTAAATTTGCGCCTGTTATTGGTCAATAATGTTGAACATGTTGTCATACTTTTATTTGCCATTTGTGAGCTGTGCATTCATCTCCATTTCCTATTTTTGGATTAGATGTTTGAATTTTGGAGGCCTCATATATTTTAATTCTTTGTATGTTAGAAAGAAGTCATTTGTCGGAGGCACAGTCCACTGTAATGATTCTCAGTGTGTGGGCTTTCTATTTATGCTCTTGGTGGTCTCTTTTGATGTGCATAACCTTTTGAGAAAGATAAGATCCACAAATGTTGATTCTTTCATATAATTGCCATGCATTTTGATATTTGTTTGTAAATACTCGAACTACCTCTACATCCCTAACATTTCTATCATCCTTCCAGATTATTTAGTGTCAATTTATATTGAAATGTTGGATCCATTTTGACTTTCACTTTGTTCATGGTCTACTTTAGCTTTTGGCATGTGGAAAGTCAGTTATTTCTGCATTATGTATTAAGTAGGCTACCTTCTTGTTAACACTTTTGGATCCTTTGTCAAAGACAAGGTAGCTGGATCTGTTTGTAGTTAAGTCTGCATCTTTCGATCTGTTCCATTTAGCCTCAGGTCTTTTTTTTTTTTTTTTTTTTTCCGGTACTGGTTTTATTACACTAGTTTTGTAGTATCATTTCAAGTAAGGAATTGTGAGACTTCTCACCTTTCCTTTTTCCCAGGGTTTCTTTTGCTGTTCCATGTCTTTTCTGGCTCCAAAAAAAAATGAGGAAAGTTTTCTCTAGGTCTGTGTGGTATACTAATGATACTGCATTGAATCTTTATAACAATTTTGGGAGTATGACCACTTTCACAATGTTAGTTCTTCCCATATAGAAGCATGTTTTTTCAAATTCTCTTCAATCTCTTTCAACAGAGTACTATAATTTTCACTGTATAAACCTTTACTTCCTTTCTGTGATCGATTCCTAAGTATCGCTCTTTTGGAGGACATTATTGTGAAAGGTGTGGTTTCCTTAATTTCTCCCTCAGTGCATTCACTGTGTACAAAAATGCTACCGATTTTTGGGTTTTGACTTTTTATCCTGCTACATTACTTAATTTGGTTATTAAATCTACAAGAATCTCGGGGTTGGGCGTGGTGGCGCAAGCCTATAATCCCAGCACTCGGGAGGCTGAGGCTAGAGGATCGGTGCGAGTTCAAGACCAGCCTGGGCTACCAAAGTGAGTTCAAGACCAGCCTGAACTGCATAGCAAGACCCTGTCTCAAAAGGACAAAAAAATCTACAATAATCTCATGGGGTAGATAGCTCGATGGTCTAAGTGCCTGCCTGATGATCAAAAAGACACTGGCCCTATTCCCAGTACCACATGCTGAGCTGGTCCCATAGCCCCATGTGCATCATGAGTGGAGGAGCATGACCGTAATGCCAGTGTGCTGGGGAGGTTGATACAAGGAGGATCGCTATGAGTCTGAGCTGCTTAAGGAGACTCTGTACCAAATAAAGTATAAATGAAAGATTAAAGGAAAATCTGCCTGACCCTTGATGGTGCTTTTGGGGTCCTCTATGTTCAGTATCATGTCATCTACAAATAATGATAGTATCACATCTTTTCCAATCTTTATTGCTTTTATTTCTCTCTCTTATCTAATTGCTCTGGTTCATGTTTACAGAACTGCACTGAATAGGATAGGAGACGGTAGATATCTTTGTCTTCTTCCTCGTTTTAAAGTGAAAGTTTTCTAGTTTTGCCCATTTAGTATGATGTTAGCTGTTGTTTTTTCATAGATGGCTTTACTCAGGTTGAGATATAACTCATCTATTTTGATTTTCTCTAGTGTTTTTACGATGAATGTGTTTTGGACTTTGTCAAAAGCTTTTTCTGCATCTATTGAGAACATCATGTGATTTTTGGCTTTGGCTATGTTGGTGTGGTCTATTACATTTATGGTTTTCTGTATATTGAGTCATCCCTGGATTCCTAGCATGAATCCTACTTGGTCATGCTATATAAGCTTCCTGATGATTTGTACATTCCATTTGATAGTATTTCACAAGATTTTTCCATCTATGTTTATGAGGAAGATTGGACCGTAATTATATTTTTGGGTTGAATCCGTCTCTGATTTTGATATCAGAGTAATATTTGCCTCCAGGAATGAATTTGGGAAAATTGCTATAGTTTTATTTTTGTTAAATAATTTGAGAAGAGTTAGAGTTCAATATTTTCTAAATTTCCTGTATAATTGATCTGTGAATCCATGGGGACCTTGGCATTTCTTTGTCAGTAGTTTTTCTTTTTAATTATACTTTCAATTTCATTGATTAATATTGGATTATTCATAATTTTTATATCTTCTCAATTCGGCTTTGGTGGTTTGTATGCATCTAGGATTTGGTGCCTCTTTTCTGTGTTTTTTATCCCGTGAAAGTAAAGATTTTGGAAATAAGTGTTGTGTTCTGCTAATTGTGTATAGGGTCTCTAATGATTTCACTCTTTTCATTCCTATTGAATGAATTTGAAAGTTTTCATTCTTTTTCTAATAAGTTTGGCTGAGGGTTTATCAATTTTATTTATTTTTTGACTCTTTAACTCATTTATTTTTGATATTTTTATTGCAATTGAATTTATGTGTGCTCTTATCTTTATAATTTCCTGCCTTCTTTGGGCTTTAGGCTTGACTTGCCGTTCTTTATCTAGGAGCCTGAGGTGCAGCATATGGTTTCTTTGGGCTTGTTCTGTTTTTCTTACATGAAAATGTACAGTTATAAATTTTCCCCTTAATACAGCTTTCATTCCAGTAGGCTAAACTTAATTTTAATTTGTTTGTAAGTAATTTTAATTTCTTCATTAATTTCATCTGTGACCCATTGGTTATCCAGGAGGATATTATTTAATCTCCATGAGTTTATAGACTTTTTGCTGTTTCTTTTGTCAATAATTTCCAGTTTTATTGAACTATTGTCAGATAATATGCATGGAATGATTCTGATTCCTTTATATTTCCTTGAGCATGTTCTATGTGCTATCATATGGTTTATTTTTGAGACTTTTCTTACATGTGGCTGACGATAATGTTTATTCTGATGTTGTTGCATAAAATACTCTCACCCTGTTTAAATGCCTTTGGTACAGTGTCTCACTATGCAGATCAGACTCTGATTCTCCTGTTTTCAGCCTCCCCAACACTTAGAATGCAGGTATGCCCTACCACTGCCAGTCCCAGTGGCTGACTCAGTGCAACAGGGGTTAGGGCTGCATGGCTTGTGGTACTGCGGATCAAAACCAGGTCCCTGTACTTGCCTTAGCAGGTGTGTAGTCCACTGAACTATTGCTCTGGCATTGATCTTACTTTTTTGTAAGTGTTAGGAAAAAATTTGAGATTCACAGCTACCTATAGTGATTAGAAAACAAACAAACAAACAAATGAAACAGTATTCCATTTCCTGAAGAAAGTGGGTTAAAACCAAGAAGAAAGTTGCGCAAGATGGCACGTGCCTCTAATTTCAGCAATTAAAAGACTAAGATATGAGGATAACTGTAAGTTGAAGACCAGCCTGAGCTACATATATACACAGTGAGATTTTGTTTCCAAATAGCAAAATGAAACAAATGAATACAAATAAAAAATGAGAAAAGAGAGAAATATTTGGCCTTTGGCAATTTAAAAAAATACTGTAGTTTTAGAAAACAAAATCCAATAAAGGATTTAAATTATAAAAATAATAATGAAGCTAAAAAGAATAATATAAGAGTGAAAGTCCAAAAATGAAAGAAGTCAAAATGGAAGAAAAAACAAAATTAAGAAAAGGAAAATTAGATGGAGAACAAGGTAAAGAGAGAGAAAGACAAAAGGTCTTCAGTTAAAGAATTTAGAAATAAATAAAATTATACAAAAGTAAAAGCAAATTCAATAGAGAAATTTCCTAATGCCTCATGCCTTGGTATCTGAACTGGAGGACTTTCTTGCCAAAACCCAATATAACCACCCACCTGACATGGATGGAAGGTAGTGAGTCACATCTAATGCTCATTTTACTTCTTCTCTGCTTTATTTGTCCCACTGGGGCTGGCTTATAATTAATGATACGTTGTCTACTCCTGCATCATATTGCTCCACAGCCCTCCTTTCCTTCTTGATAGGTTATTTTTTGTGTGTGGGTCACTAAGATTCACCAGCTGACCCAACTTTTTCATGGTATGTGTGTTGGTTTTAGGTTTCTGACTGGATATAGTGTCTTCTCATCCAAGCATCCAGAGGTGTGCCGTCGGAATAGAAATATATCCTCTGATGGGTCAGAGAGAAATTGCTACAGGCAAGCAGAAACACTGAAACAATGCCCAAAATTTAGAAGCACATTTATTTCATGTCAAAGAAAATATTGATCAGGATCCTTCCAAAATTATCAGGCCCTGATCTCTGGTTGTCTAGGGATTATATAAATAAGTAAGCAGGAAGTACAGAGGCAGAATGGCTTGTCATTTGGGGATTGGTTATTTCAAGATGTATCATAGTGACAAGCTATGCATCATTTCTAAGGAACAGGAGTAACAGGAACATTTACCTGTGTAACTAACAAGCTAAAGTACAGTATGTGGGGCTGGGGAGATAGCTCCGAGGCACAAGTGCCTGCTGGGCAAGTGCAAGGTCGTGAGTTTGAACCCTGGTCCCACCAAAAAAATAAATAAATAAATAAATAAAGTACAGTATGTGCAAGGGGTGCATCTTGTGACACACAGAGAAACCAAGTGAACCACTGAATTCTATACATGCGAATCAAAAATCCTTTGACCTCATTAGTTGGCCTTTTAGATCAAAGCCCCTTTAGCACACTAAACACACTGGCTTGATTTCTCAGCACAGAAGGTGGTGCTCTGACTGCCAAGCCTTCAACAACCTAAGCTTATTTCTGCTTAACTTTTTCAAAGGTTAGGACTGATTCATCCCTTCTCCATGACTGTCTCCTGTGGCCTTATCCCACACAGTCACTGAAACAGAGTATTCCCAGGAGCCCTGAATGGTGGCTGTTCCAAGGTTGTTGAGTCTTTGAAAACCACAATCAAAAACTGTAGGCTATTTTGCAAGAAGTATCCAGGTTACAAAAACCTGAGCGCTCCAGTGGGTTCAGCAAGCATGCTATGCAAGAGAAAGAACTTTCAGCCTTTCCCGACAATTATTTACAGCTTGCAATAACCATGAATTTCTCTTGTAACCAGGACTGCAGGTCTGCTGTTTATCTTTTTGAATTGCAGCCCTCGCAGGGCTCAGTTGTGTGTACTGAATCAGGTTACTCCATTCCCCTTCACAGTGAGGGTTGTCATAAAAGTCTCTTTTACCCTTTCTTTCTGAATTACCTTTCTGCTTTTTTGTCTCTTTTAGCTTACCCGTTAGATCTTTCTTGATTGCTAGGGTTTATTTTTCTTTCGTTATTCTTCCATAAAAATAATTTTCTCCCTGTCTCAAATTATCACATTCATGGAGAGATAAAAAAATATTTTTATTCTACCATCTCAACTAGAAGCCTGATGATAACTTTAGCTAGTAAGAAATACTAGATTATTTTTCAAATATTTTTAGAAATGGGTATGCTTTGGCTGGGCATATAGCTCAGTGGCACAGGCACCTGCCTGGCAAGCACAAGGTCCTGAGTTCAATTCCCAGTAACAGCAAAACCAAAGTAGATGTGTTTATAATAGCATTTGTTAATCATCTGTGCATCTTAAGGACATTGCATTATGGAATCATGTTTGGAAGAAAATTAAAAACAATTGTCACAATTTCTAGACAATTTCACTACTGGATATATTTCCAAAGGAACTGAAATTGTGGTGTTGAAATGGCATGCACATTTTCATTGTTACTACAGCATTGCCTAGAATATATTTATATTTCACATATTTATATATAAATATATATTCACATATTTATATATTTATATGTATAATCCTCCCTCTCCCTTAGACATAATAAAATCTGCCATTTGAATCAAACTGGAAGATGATCTGTATTAAGGGAAATAAGCCAGACACAGGAAGATAAGTGTCAGGCATGAGAAGGCAGGGGGAGGTAGAAAAGGCAAGGCTTATTTACAAATAAAAGAAATTAAAGCAATGGCTAGCAGATCGAAGCATATACAAAGATGTAGCTTGTCAACCAAGATATGGCCTAGGGTACTATCTATGGTCTGTTGCCTATTCGTCTCTGGCAGCGCTCCTCTGATCTGGTGAGGAGCTACATGGGAACACACTGCAAGGTGTACACAAGCCCACCTTTCTGCTGATGGCACTCAGCAGTAGCACTGAGCAGTTTTTGATACTATCCTCTAAAGATACTCATGAATGAGGACTTTCAGAACTGCTTGAAAAAGCGGCAAAATCAATGGGATAAATATGTTTTAAGTAAGGGGGAATATTTGAAGGGTGTGAATGGCCATGTATCTTTCGGCATAATAAATTTTTTAAATATTCACTGCTCATTTTCACCATCTCTAGCATATATATACATATGTATATGTATATATAATTTCCCATGGTGGTTCTCATCTACTAATCTAGTCTATATTGATGGTGGTGGTTAGCTTAGCAATTTAGCGACTTAGCCTATTATTTTCAAAATATCATGTTGGAATTGCACTGAAATAAAAGAAGTTTAGGTAGAATTCACAGAATCTGAATTTGGAAGTGGGTGCAGAAACCAGGGACTCTCTTAGCTGGCCCTATTTTTGGTAGATGATGCAGACATTGTACTTTAGAAATAGATTTCATCTATTGCCAATAAAGACAATTGTTTAAAAAAAGAGATTGAAAAAAATAAGTCCTAGGGTTACGTAGAAAAATAAAATCATGGCAGTTAAAAGTAATTTATAGACATTCAAAATAGCTAGGGGAGAGAATTTTGAATATTTCCAACAGAAAGAAATAATGTCCATAAGAGTTTACAGTTGGCTGATTGTTCTGATTTGTTCAGTGCACACACTGCATACGTGAATTGAAGTATTATTCTGTATTTCATGAATATTTAAGAGTCTTATGTTAATTAAAATTAAAATAGAAACAATAGAAATTTGGCTTGTGATGATGGATAAATGAAGTTTGATTTTTATTATTTATTTTATTTGTCACATAATGAATTTTAATTGATAGAACTAGAATTGAAGCAAATTATCTTCATTTTATTTAACTGAGATTAATGAATTTGAATAATACTTTATTATAATTTAATCAAGTGTATTAGCTTACAAGTATGACTTTTATAATTTACATATACAAGTCAAATTACATGCATTGTTGACATTCATGCTCAGGTCATAATGCATTTTCCATAGTAAATAATGTAAATGATTGAAATGTAATTTTACGTTTGTAACATGAACATTTCAAATGTTTTATTTGACTCCAGATATGTAATTTCATTTTTTTGATTTCTGTAACTTTATTTCTTCATTTCTTAAGTTTATGCAAGTTTTTAAAAGGTTAAGCAAAATATATAAAAGTTATAGTACATTTTCTTTACCCATTTTACAAATAAAATTATGGTAAATTTTCTAAGCTATTTATTTCATATTGAAATTAAAAGTAAGGGATTTCAGTCAGTTGGTTGACATGAAGAGGTTTTATATTTCAACAGGCAAAATTGTCGTGGTCAGTTGATATTTAGTATTATGTAGTGTGCCTAGACAGTTATAAATAGTTGGACATATTGTATAATATATCTATCGTGAACAGTATCTTAATTGTGCACATATTAATTTTGCAAGTGATTATATAATAAGTTTCTGTTTCTGTTTTTATTTACTATGCAATAAAGTATCTTAGTTTCTGTGGATTTAAGAAATTCACTCATAAGTGAAATATTAAATTGAGAAAATCCTATGTGATAACAAATATATGTACAAATATAACATAATGATGGCATACCTGGGTGTTTTGATTAAATGCTGTTTCTCTTGTATCTATGACTGTATTTCTGCATGAGATTCACACCTCAATTTCATGTGAGTAAAGCAGACTAACTTGTTTTACTGGTACCCCTTGTCTAATTGACTGAGGACCCAAAGAAATCACAATGAAAAAAACTATGAGAATGCAATATTAGCTGAGTACCCTCAAGCCTACACACAGGTCATTTAATCTAAGACATTGAATAAAACTAATATTATTAGATAGTGTGGTATTACTCAGATATTTATATTGGGAATATATATATATATATGAGTTCTCCTCCTGCAAGATTTGGAAAATCCCAAGACTCATTAATAGTTTCGTAAGTTCCTTATAATAAGTGGCTTTACTTAAGCTTAAAGTTTTGGATTTATTTATTTCACTACTAGCTTACTATAGAATAATGAAAACATAAAGAAGAAACAAAAGGAAGAAGAGAAACAAGAAAGAAACAAATAAATACGAAATAAGAAAAGAAAAGGGAATGTACTCCCAGGATTTATAGAGACTGAGCCAGGAACATCACAATGTTCACCTGTGCAACTTAGTGTTATCCTTTTTATTTTTTGAAATTTTTTTTATTATTTTATTTTTTCCTTGTTTCAGAACTTTTGTTTGTTTATTTATTTATTTTTATGGCCGGCTCAGCCTGCCCTGAGGGCAGGGCTGGTGCAGCATGTGGTGCCGGGGATCGAACCACGGTCCCTGCAGCTGCCTAAACTTTCATAAGCAGGCGCTTTAGACTACTGAACCATCCTGCCAGGCCCCTTAGTGCTATCCTTTTTAAAAATATAAGTAAGTTGAGTACAATTAGGCAAAAAAAAAAGTAAATGACTGGTTGTAGTTCAGTGTTTGAGTTCACTGGTTTATAATCCCAGTACATCATAAGAGAAACAAAATAAAATTAATTTGATAGAACAGATGTTAGATATCTGAGTAGCTGGATAATCAGATAAATCAATGGAATTATTTTCATCATGGAATGTTCCACAGTCTTTTTCTGCTGATCAAAACTAATAAAATTAGTAATATTATTTTCAATGTTATAAAGCTCTAATATTTCAATTACAAAGAGGACAGGAGATTCCTCAAAAAACTAAAGCACATGGTTCTATTTGACATAGACATTCCCTTTTTAGTAATCTTATTAAGTATTAAGAGAATCATTCGAGAATGATACGCCACACTCATGCTTATAGTACCACAGTTTATAATAGCTAAATCTTGGAAATAGCCCACATTCCCATAAGCTAATGGAATACCACTTGGCTATAAAGAAAAATTTGAGAATTTGTAGATATATGGATGAAACTTGAGAGCATAATCTCAAGTGCACTAAATGAGAAACCTGAGTAGAAATATACCTTTATCTCCTGCATGAGAAACAGAAAATATAAATAGGGAGGAAATTGGAGGATAGACACTGAGAAGGAGAAAGCCAAGCCAGAACTGTGTGGAAAAGGGGAGAAAAGGATAGAATAAAAGAAAACAATGGAAATAAAGCTTTTGGAAATGAGAAGGAAACAATCTGTGTTACATAGGTATACCAATACCCCATGAAAAGTTTGATCAGTATGTAGCGAAAACATGTACTAATAAGAATAAAAGAATGCAAAATACTCACCTTAAGAATGAAAGAAGGGAGAAACAAAAGTTTTATATTTATAGCATGCTCACTTATTTTCAAAGCCATACCATCTGTTTAACTGTCCTTCCTCAATTTTAGTGATGATTATTTGTTTAACTGTGATTTACAGTGCTACCTGCACCTTGAAATTGTTAGTATCATATTATAACAAATCAATGTGTGGATCCCATTTCAGAAAAACTATGTCAAATAACTGATGAAAACATTCAATTGAGAATTTTTTTTTTTAATACTAGGAATCAAACTCAGGAGCCCTACACTTACTAGGCAGGCATTTGTTCCGCTGAGCCTTTGATTGATGTATATTACATACAGTAAGAAATATAAACATCATAAATATGATTGACATTTAAGTGAAAAAGTATAATAAAAACTCCCTCAAATTTAACATTTGCAAGTTGATAGAGAAATAGTGAAACAAAAACGAGTATCTTTTAAATTTTATTAAGGTTTATTAATTAAAGCCATAAAATACTTAAAAATAATTCTAAAAGTTACAATCAAATGCATAGTAGTATATGGTAGTATCATCAGTATAAGTTTTATATATTCTTCTGTACACTAACACAGCATTAAAATACACATATCTTTTTTATTTTTCTGGAATAGAGAATAGTGATAGAAAACACAGCATTAGAAATGATACCAAATTTTACTCAACAAGACTTTAACAATGATTGCTATAGTACATAATGCGTTCTTCAAATTAGTGGTTCAGGCTACCAAACATAGATGCACAAGACGGGTTAGAGAAGGAACAAAACAGTAAAAAAAAAACTGTGAGAAATTCAAAAGAAAAAAGAAAAAGAAAACAAAATCAAGCATTAACTGCTGCTTTCGAAAGACCAGCAGAAATCCACAGCACAATTATCTACACCATCCTGCATATATACCTACCTATATCCTTTTCCCTTCTTTATTGCCATTTTCCTCATCTTACTCACTGAAAAAATTCTTTCCCTTTCACAATATCTACTCTACATGTAGGTTTTAATTATTGTTTGAGGTTCTCATACTAGTGAGATAATGTGACATTTGTACACGTGGATCTGATTTATTTCACTTGTCAATATAGACAAGTTTTGCACTACCATATTTATTCAAATGAACTATCACAATTTAGCATTATGTGCAATTTCAGTTATATAAACATAAGTTAAATAAAGCTTATGCATTTATCAATTCAAGTATATAGTAGTATTTTCACAGTCTAGTACTACAGACATAACGTAGGGATTAAGAAAATTTGGAAAGTGTTAGCTACTAGATTAGTTACAAGTATTTTGCCTACATTAGAATTTTTACCTTACAAAATCTGGACTGATCTGTGACCTTACCACCCTGAATATGCCAATCTCATCTAAATCCACACACTCAAATGTGCCAAAAGCAAATTTATTGTCTCTCATAGAGTATTTTCTTGTGTTCTCAATCTACATGATGTTTTAATTATCTATATTAACATGTTGATAACCTTAAGAGATTGTAAGCACATTCTTCCTAACTGTATGAACAACCCTGGGCTGAGGAGACTATTCCACAGTTTGAGTGCCTTCTGGCAAGTCCAAGGACCTGAGTTCAATCCCTGATATCTCACGCTGTGAAGACCCCTGGAACTTCAAACTTGGTGGTGCCTGCCTGTAATGCCAGTGCTTGGAAGGCAGAGACTGAAGGATCACTATAAGTCAAAGCTATGTAGTGAGACCTTGTACTAAGTAAATAAAGGATTAAGGGGTTTGATTATTGTGCCTGCGGTGCCAGCCCCGCTGCAGGGGTGAGTTGAGACAGCAACTGAGACTGGGCATGGTGGCACGTGCCTGTAATCCCAGCTCTAGGGAAATTGTAAACAGGTGGATCACTATGAGTCCATTGTAGTAGTGAGACCCTGAACACCCCATAGATCTTTCCCTAAAATACAAATTAAGTAAATAAATCAGTAAGAGCAAAGAAACTTATAGTCAACCATGATGTAAATCTCAAATGGTATATTTCTCAATTGATAAATTGCTATCGTCAAAACAATATATTTAATTTGAGGAGGATAATGAAATTCAAATAAATTAAAGCCAAGTTATCAGGTTAAATACTTTAAATTTATTAACAAATAACTGAGTTATAATGGACAAATACTTTAAATTTGTTAATAAATGACTGAGTTATAATGTACGTTAAAAAATCCATGAGGCAGGAGAAATGGCTCAGCAGTTTAAAGTGCTTGCTTAGGCAGGCTTAGGCAACCTCAGGGACGGAGGTGCCATCCCCGGCACCACATGCTAAGCCAGCCCCACCCTGAAGGCCCGCTGAGTGTCCGTAATAAAAAGAATTCTTACATCATAAGACTTAACAGTGTGTATAGATGCACAAATTCATCATATGTATTTGAACACATGAATATTATATATTCTTTCTGAGGAAAGATGACCAGCCAAGATCAAAAGAGGCCTCAATGCTTCATTGTTCATCTCCCAGTAATACATAGCACCTGCTTTGACTTCTATCAACCAAGGTTATATTTTTTAGTTCTATGTAAATTGCATCAGTTTCTTTTGCACTTGTACCTTTTTGGTCATCATTGTCTGCAAAATTTATTTCTGCCCATCAATATATTAATATTTATTTAGTTGCCATAATCACAAAGCTATTACTTTATTATTTGAATAAACTACAATGAATAAATCCAATTCATTGCTGATGGATATTTGGTTGTTTCTGGTCTGAGGCAACTGTGAACTAAGTTTCTGAAAGCACTCTTATTGTCACTGCCACTAACAATGACTCTAATTATACTTTGTCCATCCTTAAAAAGACTAAGAATTTTTGCCCTTTTACTTTTTTCTATTCCTCTACATTTTCTTGGTATCTTTTTTTTTTTTTTTTTTTTTTGTCTTTTTGAGACAGGGTCTCACTGTGCAGTTCAGGCTGGCCTTGAGCTCACTTTTGTAGCCCAGGCTGGTCTCAAACTCACACGGATCCTCCTGCCTCAGCCTCCCGAGTGCTGGGATTACAGGCGTGCGCCACCACGCCCGGCTTTCTTGGTATCTTATTGTGATTCAATTTGCATATGCATGATATCTGATAGTCTAAAACAAATGCTTGTATGATAATTATTTTTCTTATTGCTTTCATAAAATCAGTTATTCATTGAACATGGTTTTGAATTCTTTTTGAGGCACATGCTGCTAATAAAACAAATATTTATGACTTTCTAAAAGTAGCAGTCACACTAGTTATGGGTAGAATATATATTAAAGGTACAGCAACTATTGCATGGAATGATGTTTCAGAAGAGATTGGTTCCAACTTCAAATATAGTCTCGGCAAATGAAAAGGACTAACCAATGAGCAGAACAGGCATAGGTAGAAAGAGATTTCCTAAAAGGTGACAGCAGGGGTAATGAGGGATTATGGAAAGGCAGACTCAACAGAATTCTTGCAGGAAGCAGGCCACAGTGATCAGACACCTCTTGGTGCGTGACAGTGAATGAGGAATTTGAGCTCACGTGGCAGAACTCTTGCTAATTTGGAGCTACAGAGACAAATACAAAGTAAAACAAAATTAGATTTTATTGTAAAAGAATTTTAAAATACTTAAATGCTATTTGATCAATGAGATAGCTTTGGAAACACTCCATCAGAATTATCATGAGTATTTCTCTCAGTTATTCCTCTCAGTTGATAACTTTTTCGTCGGTTTTCTTCATACTGTGTACAAACCACAGAAGTAATTCATTTTAATTATGTGCTGTTCATTAACATATCAATTGTGGTGCCAAGGCAATTTTTGCCTATCTTAAGGTCATACGACTTACATGATTTATGTGATCAAGACTAGACAAAATTATGTAGATTTCTTTTCCTTGCTGTTTCCATGAACTGTTATAAGCCCTAAAAATGTAACAGCCACAAGAAGGAGAAATGCAAACTTTGGATCAAACCCAGTAAACTGGCTTGTGGCCTCCTCATCCTGGAAACAACGTAGCATTCCCTCCCTCATTGGCTCTTCAATGTAGGAAGACCCTCAAAACCAATGATTTTTGCCCCTGCAAGAGGCAGCTTAGGTAATGAAATTTATTCTATTCATTCATTTTAGAAGCAAAATTGGAATCCCTCTGACAGCCCCAGGAGGCTCTAGCCTGAAACATGGTCAAACGTGTTCATGGAGAGTCCTGTCCAGATAAGGGAAGCACTCTCCCTCCCTCCTGTATTGCCGGTCTCCTGATATGTGCTCTGCTGTTCTACCAGCCCCACAGCATGAATGGAAGGGGCATCTGCAGGAGGTCCCAACACGGCATCTTCCTAGGACATGGGTCTAGAAGTAGCTTGAAGCCCAGGCTGAGAAATCCCTTCTGCTCCTTTCAGCAGCACTGACAGAGCTGGGGAAAGGCATAATGACACTAGGTGAGCCCAGCAGTTTCAGTGATTCTGCAAAGCTTCAGGATGTTGAAAGCCCCTTAGGACCACTACTACAAACTAGGCCAAGTCTCCCATGCTGAACCTAAATGAGGTGACTGTACTATCAATTCTTATATTTAAATACAATCCAAGATGTCCTACTATAAAGACCAGATGTTCATGATTTAGAGTGTTCAGAATCAACTGTGATAACAAGGAAGAAAATCACAGCTTGAATCAGGCAAGACAGTCAGCACAAGGCAATAGCACCAGTAATCAGATGTCGAATTTTAAAACACGGTATGAGTTTTATAAAAACATAAGTGAGTTCTCTTCCACGGATTACTTTATTTAATCTCTCTCAAACTAAAATAAATATTTTAAGAACATATTTGCTCGAGGCACTGATAATTATAATGTAGCATTTTGAGTATTATAAAACTAAAAATATCTTAAGTTGATATGATTTCTGAAATATTTTTATCTTCAAATTTAGCACTGCAATATGCTAAAGCAGTAACTGAATGCTGTATATTAATATTTTTTTCACTTGTAGTAAAATTTGCTTAAATAAATTCATTTTAATTGGAATTCTACAATTATTGTTGCTTTTATTTTAAAAATATTGACAGATGTGTTTTTAAAAAAGTTTCTCTGGTGCTTATATTATGGAAATGACTTGTTTTTGTTTGGTGAAGCATAAGAAATGCCTTTGGACATGCTTTTAATGCATAGATGTTTTTAATGCATGATTATTTTTGCATTGAATTTTGTCTACTTATGCAAATATTTGGATATGCTATCTCATTTTTCTTAACGGCTGAATTAATCCTTGTTAATCCTAAAAATATGACATGCTTTTCATCCTATGGATTTAATAACATGCTAGGGTATGTTGGTTTAATATGTGGCTTTGAAAATTTAGCAAGTATGATTTAAAGCTTTCTTATTCTCATTTAACATGCTATACTAAATTTTCATAGAAAGTGGGACTGACTTGCTTGTGAAGTTCTCTATCCTTACATAAATTGCTCCCCTCGTCACTCTGTTCTTTCTTTTTTCAATCTATGCAGAGCCTTGAGCATAGATAAGATCAAAGAGTGACTAGACTCCATGCATTTAGATTCCTATTTTAGCATCAAATTACTTCAACGTCTCTATGACCTTGAACCAGTTAATTAACCCTCTTGTTTCTTCATATATTAAAAAAAAAGCAATAGCATGCCTGTCTGCCTTGAAGAAAAAACAAGTATTTAGAATACTATCTAACAAGTATTCCATCACTGGAACATCCAAGACTGCTTATATTTCCCCAAAGAGCAATTTACAAGAATAGCTCCATGTTCTCTCTTCTTAAAGTACTTGAGAACTGGCAAATCCACTGTCTAAAACAGTGTAAGGATTCCTAATAAAACTAGTACTAAAGGTTCCATCTTCCCAGTTATATCACTTGTTGGTATCTTCCTGAAAGAATTAAATGCATTATACCACAATGACATATATGAACCCATGTTTATAGCATCTCATTTTGTAATAGCAAAATTTTGAAAACATTCAAAATGCTCATCAATGTGAATGGATAAAAATGATGTTTTTAAAAAATAATTCAGTATTATTTAGAAAAAAAATCTTGAGACATTTACAGACAAGTGGATAGACCTTGGGACTATATCCTAAGTGAAATAAATTGGGCACATGTATGTAAATGTCACATTATATCTATGGTGTAAGAAACTGAAAGTGCAAATAAGAATCCCATTGTATGAGAGATATTGTAAAATAGGAAGAAATGGCTCAATAGGAAAAGGAAATCAGGAAGTTGGGAAGGCTGGGGTTGGGAGGGAAGTTGGGAGGGGGAAGGAAGGTTAGATAAGAAACAATGGGAAAAACAGATGGTGAATAATGAGAAGAGAGGTGAATATAGTGGAGAGAAATGGGAAAAAATGGGTATTTAAGATATATCATGCAAAGGTATAAATTTTCCATAATGAATATGATCATTATGAATATCTAAATTGTACTGATAAATTTAATTGACTTAAAAAAAAAACCCTCAAATATAGGTATCAGAGAAGTGATATTGCTTCAGTAACTGTCTGGGCTAATGGCTCAGTGACTTTTGAGCAATGGTTTGCAAAAGAGGTTTGGAAAGGTTTACGAATCCCAGCTGGAGAAGCAGTACTAGAATGGTGTGAACTGAACTTACTGGAAGACTCTGATTAGAGTTCAGAAGTCCACAATTCTAGTAGAAATGATATAAGTACAGAGAAGACTCAGGAGGATTCAGTTGGAAACAAGGACTACTCTGTCAGTTAAACTTCAGGTCATGTGTTTTATGCTTTCATCTTAAATTTGTCTATGTTATGTTCATTGCTGAGATTTTTGCAGGAAAACAAGATTAATATTGGTGAAGCAATTAATCTTATGAAGAAAATTTCAAGGCCGCTGTTTTAGTCACTATTCTGTTGATGCTGGGAGAAATACCCAACACACAAGCTTAGGGGAGGAAAGGTTTATTTAGGTCAAGTCCCTGGAGGTTTCAAGACGCTGCCCCCGATTTATAGGAACTGGAGGAGAGGCTGGAGTGCTGATGTTCCAGGATGATCTGCCCCATGCTTCTGAACGAAACTGTCTCTTGGTGTGGGGAAGTACTCTCTCACTTTAAAGGTTAGTGCCTCTCTTGGCCACACCTCTCAAGCCCCGCCCCTCAAGGCAGGTGTTTGATAGCCTAATGATATACATGAGGCCTTGGGGGGCAACACGATACAAACCACAACGTTATGCCTCTGGACCCTCAAAGACTCATGGACATCCCTTTCTGCAGAAGGCATTTTAGTCCATCGCTAAGAGTCACAGAAATCCTAATAGTTTCAGCATTGGTGAAAAGTCCAAGTCCCAAGTTTCCTCCAGATCCAAGGCAAACGCTCAAATGTGAGCATCTACACAAAAGAAAAGTTACATACATTGAACATTCAAAGGCAGAAGATAAACACTGCCTTTCCAAAAGGTGTGCAAACATTAAGTCCTATAGTTCCATGTGGCACATCTGAAGCAATCTGTGGCAAATTGTGAGCTTCATGTGCCTCCACTCCTATGGCACTCTTGGTGGTAGTTCCCATGGCTTCTCTTTTAGGCCGGCTATGCTCCACCTGTGCAGTTTTCCTTTGATGATCTATGTTCCTGGCGTTTCCAAACTTCTGGGGTTTCCACAGAGTCGGCTTCTCACTCACAGCCTCACACATTCCCCTCCCTGGCGAGCACTGGCTGCGCTCCCAGGCCTTCTTCTGAAATCAAGGAGGAAGCCTTCCTAACTGCAGAATTCCTGCACTATGCATGCACCTAAAACCATTGCTACGTGGATGATGCCAAGGTCTGCTGCCAGCCGGAGCAGTAGCCAGGCTTCCTTCTCTCTTAGCTGTAAGGATTGAGTGCCTGGATTTCTGAACACTCTGACCCTGATTCCGAGGAGCAAATTCCTTATGCTCGTGCCCTTCTGTGACCTGGTGTGGCTGCCACCTCCATTCTGGAACTTGGTGTGGCCACTGCCTCCCCTCTGGAACATGAGGCTCTGTGGCTTTCTGCTTAAAGCAAATTCCCCCACCTTTGTGCTTCTGAGGCTGCAGAAGGTGAGGACCTGCCATCTCCTGCGATGCTCTGAGGACATCTGTTCTGGGCAATGAAGATCTCAACTCCATCCTGGCAGTCCACAGCCTTCCTGGCACTTTATTTTTGGCCATAGTCACAATATTTTAAATCATGCTGCTGGCCTCTTTGCACTTCATTGTCAACATATATTTGACTAAGAGCCCCCAGCAATAACCGTGCCACTGCCCCAATATTTGACTGCTTTGAAATTTCCTTTGAAAAATTAATTAGTCCTCCATGTTTAATTTCAGTGTCAGGCAAAGTCTCTGGGCACGGGAAAAATTCTGCCAAAGTGTGGGCCAAGCCGAAACACAAATTATCTGGAGTCCAACAACCAATACAGTCCTTCTTCCCAGTAGAAACTTTCCCAGCCTAGTCCTTACAGGTTGGCTTTCTACCAGTCTTTTTGTCTGAGTTCTGACCGGAACCTCCCCTAAGGAAGTGCCAAAACTATTCCAGCACTTTATTTATAGTCGACATCGCCATGCCTTTCCTATTTCTTCCTATAAGCCATTCCCAAAAGCTTGTTATCCACATAGTCAGGTATAGCCACAGCAATGACCCTACTCTCCTGGTACCAAATTCTGTTTTAGTCACGATTCTGTAATCAGCATGCATACTGTCTCTGCACTTGGGGCCCCCTGAGACTGGCAACTGAGACTGGGCACAGTGGTGTATGCCTGTAATCCCAGCACTTGGGAGGGTGAAAACAGGAGAATCACTATAAATCCCATCTATGTAATGAGACCCTGTAGACCCCTACTCAATACATTAAAAAAGTCTACTCTGAACTTTTGAGAGAACATCAACAACAAAAATAAAGAAAATAGTACAGAAAATCAGAAGAGTTCAAGTAGAGGCCAACTTTAAAAAATGTCTCTGAGCTAACCAATCATGACTGAACAGGAATCCAAGGATGACGTAGTGCTTCCTTAAGCCACTAGAAATATTATTGGGAAAAAAGCATTATTTGCAGTAAAAATATTTGTCAGATATAAGTGAAATTAAATTATTTTCATTTATTGGAAATTTAACATCCAAGATTTATTTTTTTTTCGAAATTGGAGAATGAACTCAGGCCCTTGGGCTTGCCAGGCAAGCGTTTATTCTACTGAGCTATCTCAGTAACTCCAACATCCAAGAAATTTAACATCAGAAAATACACAGTTAATACAATAAAGTAAACAAAATACATAATTTTTTCAAAATATAAGAGAATAAGATAACCAAACAAAGAAACTTGAAAAAATCCAGTATTTTTTCAGTTGACAAAGTATTTCAGAGTTTAACAAATGAAATTGATTAACTGGGGAAGGACTGACCTGAATAATGTGAATGAATATTGTCCTTGTGGAAGGACAGTGAGCCAGCTAGTACCCTGTTCACCACTGTGAAATAAACCAAGATTTCTGAAAAAGCTGACATTTGCCTTGATATGTCTGTCCACTCATTATACCCTCACACTAACTTCCACAATAATCACATTGCATTTTCTTATATTTCATCGTCATGGATTTTCTCTCACTCAGAGGAGTTACCTTCAATTGTAATTTAGCACCTAAACATTCAGTCTGTGAAGGTCTTCATTAGAAAGAAAAAAAAAAAAAACTAGGTTAAAAAATGACTGAGAAAATGAAAATCTGAGAGCAGAACTCTTCAATAATTTATTGGAAAAATTTGACAAGTAAGGAACTCCATAAAGCAAGATTAGAGAGAAATTGTCATCTCAAAAATAATAGCATGTTATAAAATTCGGGTGAAATTCTGTAATAATTATCAAAATCAGTAAGGGAAAATCGTTACACTGAGGAATTGAAAAGGTAGAAAAATCTTTCAGTGGAAATGAAGCGTTTCAATGCTTCATGAATAACTTTTGAACATTTTAATATCACTTTTGATTTGTTTTTATTCAAATACTAGAGAGATGATAATTAAAAGTTGGAAATATGTAGGCCAAGAGATAGCTCAGCAGTCTGAGTGCCTGCTTAGGCAAACACAGTAACCTGAGCTCCATCCTGGGCACCACATGCCATGCCAACCCCGCCCTCAAGCACCCTGAGCTGGCCAGTGTTTCAACGTGGTGGCACAGACATGTAATCCCAGCACTGGGAAGGCTGAAAGCAGGAGAATCCCTATGAGTCCAAGCTGCATAGTGAGACCCTGTAACAAACAAATACATTTTTTAAAAATTAGAAACTTTTATTGGTCATAAACATAAGCTCTTATAACATAGAGAATCACCATATATGCTCTTCTTTTTTATTTATTTTAATGAAAAAATATATGCAATGAAACAGTTTCAAAATAGATTAGTAGGTCCAGCCAAATAGCTTAGCAGATTAAAGTGTCTGAAAAAAAAAATGGCTTCAAGGGGCCAGAGATTTGATCTCCAGGGCCTGCCAAGGTGGCCCCACCCCCAGGGCATGCTGAGAAGACAATTGAGACTGGGCATGGTAGCATGTGCCTGTAATCCCAGCTCTTGGGGGGCTGTAAACAGGTGGATCCCTATGAGCCCAATCTAGCAGTGAGACCTTGAAGAGCCTGTCAATCCTTTCCTAAAACACACACACACACACACACACACACACACACACACACACACACTAAATTAGGTTAGTGGGACAGTTATAATAACTAGTATGTTGCACATTGTTGTCTTTATAGTAGTTATTCAGAGGACAAGATGTAGACATGATATCTTGTCTAACATTTGCACAAATCTTTCTTAGTGAACTAAAAGAAAGTAGCTGTATATCTAGTCTATCATATATATTTTTTCCATAACAAAACAGCATTTTATTTATATTTTTGTAAAGTTAGTAACACATGACACAACACTTCCTAGTGACTAATAGCTGACTTCAACCAGACGAGATGTTAATCACGGGAATGGAGTAGCTGGTTTGCTTTAGGCACTGAGGCCTAGCCCCACCTCCACGCATTTGATGAATGTCCTACCTTCTATGGCACCCGACATAAACACCTTTTTTGTTTTGTTTTGTTTTCTCAGAGATGGGTGTTCCACTGCTGCTCTTAAAAGAGCTTCATAATTCTAATTTTAAAATATGACAAAATATTTACCTAGAGGTTATGATTACAAATACTGTACATCATTCAAACATTATTCAGTTCCCCCAGTAATCTTGGCACATGGCACAAAATAGATATAGTTAATGGAAGAAAAATATTTTTCATTTCTTCCTATTTTGAAACTCTTAATAATATTTTGCTCTATTATTATTATTATTATTATTATTATTATTATTATTATTATTATTGTGGTACCAGAGATATTGAACTCAGGACCTTGCACTTGCCAGGCAAGCACTTATTCCGCTGAGAACTTATCCCACTTACTCCCTGGTCCCATAAATGCTGTTTTGATTACAGCATTTAATTCGTGCTTAACTTGAGAGCAATGGAAAGCAAAAACTGCCATGTAGTACTAGGAAATACTATTGTACAGAATTATATCACATTATATTATATATTATATCCTTGTTAGGTTATTAGTTTTATGAAACTAGCAATAAAATATGTGAAATATGATGATAGGTACATTAAATATAATTAAAATACTGTAAAATTGTTAAAATTATTAAGCATACACACTGAAATGAGCCATTGTAAAAATAATATATTAACACCAAATACTGGAGAGTCATCTCAGAATCTGATGGTATCAATTGTTAAAATGTTCAATTAACCAATCATGTAAAGCAGATGTTAAAATAACAGACATCATATTACTTACATTATTGTAGTATAAGCAGTAAGACAGAAAATAATCACCCCAAGGCAATCAGTGTTGAAGAAGCCCCCAGAGGATTACACTCATTAATAGCAAGCAGGCTACTTATCACTAAAGCACCAGAGTTAATGGAGTCCAACACTCATATCAACACTCCACAAATATTTGTGAATGTCAGCCCAAAAGAGCATTCAGAAGTTAATAATTCCAAATGGTAAGAGGTGAGAAACCCATGTCATACAGTCATCGTTCAAAATACTAGGACATGGCTAGCAAGATAAAGTTCCTGCAAGGATTTGAAAATTATTGAAATATTTATCCATCCTTTCATCCTTCTTTCCTGCAAGTTATTTACTGTGTGCTGTACCAGCAGCAGGTGCAGCCTGTGACTGTGTATGAGCACTCTAGTAACTGGCACAGATACATCCTAGAAGAGAACGAATCAACTGTATCTCAAACTCCAGAGTCAAAACGGATTAGAATTATACATGGAGTAAAGCTGAACACCTCCTTTGATGGTGTTTTGTTAATTGCCAAATGTCCTTTGCTTATCATATCTCTGTCTATTCCATAAAATACATACTCTAGAACTCCCAGGTAATGCTTTGAAGACTGGGTAGTGCTAATGTAAACTTTAATGCTTTTCTTCTCTACCTTTATACCTATGATGAAGTAGGCACAGTGAGAGATTAATAATAATATGTAATAACATAATAATTATAGCAACATACTATCCAAAAACCAATATGAATGTGTCATTTCTATATAGCGAAATACCTTGTAGATTATAGAAACTTTACATTCAGTTTTCATTTTTGGAGGAACTTTCCCTTATTCATTTAATAGCAAGAAAAGAAACAGACACTTTACAATGTTTTCTGACATCTCTGAATTGCTAGCTTTACTGCTCTTGTACTAACTAGGGCAATTATTAACTGAAATAACGGTACTTGAACACAACCCTTGTTATACCAAGACAGTCTTATCTAGGACCCCTGCTAAGTCACTAAAGAAGGCAACCCACACAGTGTGGATGCGGTCCAGACAAATGGTTGTAGCTGTTCCGGGTCACACGGGGTGGAATGGTCCAAGATTGTACTTCAATACCTAATACTAAAACAACTTAAAATTTAGGAAAGCTTATTTCTGGCATACTGCATTTCATTAGAGGGCAGTTGATCGTGAACTGAAGATCAAGTGCGGTCTCATAAAAAATGAAAAGATAATTTACTATAGAATTTAGCTGTAAATATAAACTTTACATTGAGTAATTTGATAAAATTTTAATACCAGCTATTTACCCAAGTACAGTTATGCCTCAATCATATTGTTATTAGAAGTGACTTGGTCTTTATAAGTTATATACATTTTGTTACATCACTGGATTTGAATTTTATTTATTTTCCAAAAATTTTTTGCATAAATGTGGAACTCTTCTGAAGGGCATTCCTTTTACTTGTTTTTAAAGGTTTATTTAAAATAACACTATCTTAATTATGTTTCTTACATATTTAAAATTGTAGAAAATTCTCATTTGATTTCATACTATGTATTATTTGGGAGTTGTAAGTTTAAAGTTGAATTTATGCTTACTTTTCCTTACAATGTTGTTTTACTTTTTACAATGTGGATCACTTTCTTTCTTTCTTTCTTTCTTTCTTTCTTTCTTTCTTTCTTTCTTTCTTTCTTTCTTTCTTTCTTTCTTCATTGTTTCATAACTGAGGATTGAACTCAGGTCCTTGCATTCCAGGCAAGTGCTTATTCTACTGAGCTATCAGCCAATCTCTTTTTTCTTCCCTTCGTTCCTTTCTTTCTTTCTTTCTTTCTTTCTTTCTTTCTTTCTTTCTTTCTTTCTTTCTTTCTTTCTTTCCTAGCTTGCTTGCTTGTTTGCTTGCTTGCTCCCATTTCCTTCTTTCTTTCATTTTCAAGGTTGAGGATAAAACCTACAATTATACACATACTACGTGACTGCTCTACTTCATTAATGGGGAATTTTGTTATACCTGTGATTATTATTTTGGCAAAAGCAAGGTAGATTTTAGGCCTATTTTTGAGGGGCTAGAGCAAGAAGTATATATGTGATATGACCAGTAGGTGAAAACATGTTTATTATTTTACATGAATTAGAGCTAAATCCTGGAAAGATATTTTTAGTGTCCTAGTGATATGGTTCATGTATTGATGATACCCTTTATGGATGAAGTATAGGTTATTGTGTATTTCTACACTTTAATAATAAAGCAGAATGGGCCACATTAGATTCGAGGCAAAATACGTTATTTTTCAGTGTACTATATGCATGCACTTATTAAGCTAGCACATAAAGCTTTCAGTTTTGAATGGGGCCTAGAATAACATAAGGTTATGTAGCTGCCTCAGACATTAATGAGATATTTGTTCTTTTATGCAGATAACCCATATATCCAGTGGAACCAAGTATGTCTGTGTGGACAGTGATTCTGAGTAATTCAGCACAGAGCACAAAATTTATCAATCAAAGGCCATTTAATGTAGAAAATTTAACTTTACAAAAGATAAATATATTGTGTTATGTGAGGTAGAACATCTTGCAAAGGGGCACCAAGTAACTGCACAGCCAGGAGTAGTACATCATGAGCCCGGTGTTCTTGGATTCACCAAATCACAGGACCAAGAAGGCAGGGCAGTAAGCCCTTGCATAGATAGTGAAAGGTGAGATATTAGGAGTTGAGTTTAAGTAGATAATCTACAGCGTGGGTACATGGAGCTGAGCAGGACTGTGGAAAACACAATGAGTAGGCCACTCAACATTTCTGTGGTGACCTCACATATTGAAAATTCACCCTACAAAATGGTGGGATCTTTCTGAACAAAAAAAGAAAAAAAGATCTATTACTCTTTGAGTACAACTTACTAATTACTATTGCAGAGTACCTAGACTGCCAAGAACAGAGATCAACATGAAGGCTTCAAAATTACACAGTTGTTTGAAGAATAGACATATACTTAGCATCAAATTGATTGGATCTCCTTAATTGTAGATCGAAAACTAGATTTATTATTGAAATGCAAATATGTTTGAAAAATAAATCTATATATTCATATGTAGTTATCCAATCACTTATCTATATACAGAGATATAGATGCATACAAAAATGTAAGGATATTTAAAGAGATGAAAAAGAGATACAACAAACTATGCTCCTTTTTCTTTGTACATTTTTTCTACTATTATTATCCGAAATACTACAGAAACATAAAATCCAATATTGGGCAAGTACCTTTTTACATCCAATATGGCAAAGCTATTGACTACAGTTGTCACTGACAATTAGTATGCAACTAGTCTCTAGAACTTGACGGCCTGACAGTGTGGTCAGTTCAGCAGTGTCACTGAATTATTAACTAATGCATTGCATTGATGAACACTACTTGCTAAGATTTAAAACACTTATTGAACCGACAGGTAATATATGGTCCTAGGTTTTTAATAGTCAGAGCACATAGTTTTGGAAAGTAAGACATCTGCTTGACTCCTCCACCATTACTAATGGTCAGCCTGCTTAATGCATATCTTCAGTCTCTGGAACCCTAAGTTTTCAAATTTTAGATTTTTAGTTCTAAGAAGAAAAACTGAAATTGAACAGGAAGTCGAGACAGCAAGCTAATCTTGTTCCCAAACCACGACATTCTCTTACTGAATGTAAAATTTTTACAGAACCGCCACAGTAAGAAAAGTAATGGGAATATTGTGTATTTTCTCTATACTTTGTACTTTCCTGCATTAAAAACACCTAACATTAAAATTGTTTCTACTTTCTATCAGTCCCCAATCCAAGATCAAACTGCTGACTTCTTGTGTTCTTTCTCACACATAATATACAAATATCCAAAGCAATAACAAATCTCCTTTCTGTACCTCTCTGTATTCATATACAGATGTTCCTGGTCACCAAGGTGGGTAGTGTTTCTTATTATGAGAGTATTAAAAAAACCCAAGCTTGTATGACTTATATTAGTCTTTCAATTCATCTTTGGGGGAAGGAGTTGAAACCTTCCAGTAGGCTTAAGGATTTCCTGCCCCCATGACATAGAATAACAGTCTTAGGACTCAATGTGCCTTATGCATTTGTAAGACTTCATTTTGCCTAGCTCCATAAGTTTATTAGTGGGTTAGCCTGTTATTATGTTGGTAGCAAATAGCAGAAACAGAGGTACAAATTTGCAAAAAAAATATTTTTAGAATTATTAAGGATTGGTAGGGCTTATAGGAAATCTTTGTATTTACTTGAAATCAGTGGAACTGGATCAAAATCTTGAGGGTTGTTAAACCATCTTTAAAGCCTTTGAAGAAAATAGCAGGGAGACACAATATTTTGTTGTTAGATCTTGAGCTCAGTTCTTGGGGCAAATATTACAATCATTTTCTCTATAAGTTTAGAGAGAGCTGCATTTATCAGTATCTGTCTATCTGAGATATATATGTATGTGTAATATAATTATGTCTATATCACCTATATACCATATATCTACGTGTTTCAGCATGAGTAGCATAAGCAGCAGTCTGTAGAACCCCTTAGCTGTGCTCCTGTTCCTTCTAGCACTTGCTCCCTAAGTGCTTCGATCACCATGTTCCTGCTTCACCTCCAGTTTTGCCTTGTGCTTGTTGACCATACTGGGCAGCAAGAGGCTCTGGGATGACATTTTGTGCACCATCTCCTCATGGATCAGCAGTAGCCACAGCACCATCAATATTATAGTGTCAGTAGCCTTTTTACTCATACCTACACTATTTATGTATTTTTTTGTTTATTTATTTATTTGAGGTAATGGAATTGAACTCAGGACCTTGTGCATGCCAGGCAAGTGGTTGTTCTGCTGAGCTATCTTCTTGGCCCTATGCTATTTATTACATTATGTTGTGTTCTTTTCGACACAGGGTTGGCCTTGAGCTTGCTATATAACCTAGGTTGGATTCTAACTTTGACAGTATTCCTACCTCAGTCTCTTGTGTGCTGGAATTACACATGTGTGCCACCATGCCCAGCTAAGAATTGTTTCTTAGTTACCTTATGGAGAGCATATCTCCTTCTGAATTTTTTGATGAGTCACTCTTTTATAGTAGTTACTATAGGATCCCCAGACCTGCTGTGTTAGCCCTGCCCCCAAGGTGTGGTGAGATAGCCACTGAGAGTGGGTGTGGTGGTGTGCGACTGTAATCCCAGCTCATGGGAGACTGTAAACAGGCGACCCCTAGGAGTCTGACCTAGTAGTCAGACCCTGAACACCCTGTAGAGCCTTCCCTAAAATGCTACAACAAAAATGTAATCATTTTGTTTTACCCTGTGTATTCTGGGATGCTGTAATAAAATATTTAAAAGTTCCTTTATTTTAAAACAAGGATTTTTGCTTTTCTCCTTTGTTCTGAGTTCGGAACTCAAGACACGCTCAACAACAGTGTCATTATGGTAGAAGTCCTTTCACTGACCTCTACATCCTTTAGCTATGAGCATCGCTAGACTTATGTGTGCTTCCGTGCAATGTTTAAGGCCTGAGGTTTCTTCTGCATTCCCCATATCAAATATTCTCCATTCATTTTTATTAGCACATTAAATGATTTGATTTACAACCTACAAGATAATCTTACCCTCAAAGCTAAATTTTAGAAACACCTGCAAAATTCCACTTATCTTATTAGATAAGATAAGCCCTGATACAATTGAATAGTCATGTTTTTAAACTTTTTTTCTACAAGTATTTAAGTAATTTATTTAAAAATATTTAAATATATAACAGATCTAACGTTTTATTTTGTTATTAAATCAGGTGATTTTTACTTAAGTATGTGAATTTAGTTAATGCCCACATCCATAATTAATATATTAGATATATTTACAATGTTATATATTATTTCTTTTTAAATCATTTCACATTATGATATTTTTAATTCATTATTTAGTTATGGGCATGAATATATTTGCTTATCTAGTAAATGGTTACATTGACAACTGTAAAATTTACTTTTTACATAAACACTTTTATACATTTCCTCTTTTAATTTACTGTCATTTGTTTATTTATATATTTATTTATTTATTTTGTATCTTAGGTAAGGGTCTACATTGTGATCAGGGTTCCCCTACTAGATCAGACTTGTAGTGATCTGCCTGTTTACAGCCTAAATGTCTTTAATTACATGATCATTTTTAGGTTTTTAACCTTCATGTTCTTACATACAATTCTTGTGTTTTCATTATGTATTGAAAAAGAATAAACTATCACTGTGACATACATAGTGAAAACTGTAGAAAGTATAAATACGCACAATGGGTACACAGCACCATTATCACCGGAGAGACCATGACCTTGTCCGTGTTCCTTTCTTTAGCTTATTAGTAGTGTGGGCAGCACATGATGTCCACCTACCGAGCGGACATTGCCCATGTCTTTAACACATCCCAGTTCCTTCCTCACCCTCAGCCTCCCCTCGTTTTTCTACCCTCCATCTCCTGATCCTGTTCTTTTCTGAGGAAATATATCTCCCTATATCTTATTTTGTCTTTTATTTTGCTCTTTTTTATATATTTCATTCCTCTTCTAAGATAAGCTAAGTGATATTTGAGCTTATATGTCTGATTTATTTCACTTGATGTTATAGTCTCAAGGTGCATCCATCTTCCTAAAAATAACTTGAGTTTACCTCTTCTAAAGGTAGAGTGGTCCTCCACTGTGTATGAGTGCAATTTCTTTATTCAAACAACAGTTTTGACTGCTGCTTTCTGTTAACTTAGAAACAAGTTAAAAACTGTGCCATGTTGGGCCAGGTCTAAAGTGCCTGCCTAGGCAGTCACAGGGACCACAATTCGATCCCCGGCACCACATGCTCCACCATTCCCACCCCAGGGCAGGCTGACATATATCTGGCATGCATTGAAAGCAAAGCTTTCTCATCTCTATAAATATACTCATGTCATGAGGCAAACATCACTAGGAGCTCTTTTGTACCCTGTTTTATACATAGATTTGCAATGTTAAATTATTTGCGTGCATGCGTGTGTGTGTGTGTGTGTGTGTGTGTGTGTGTGTGTATAGTATTTTGTTTAGGATGTTTAACTTCTAGGTAGATTTTCAAATTGTTTATTTCAGGTTTTGACTGAGATATTTTGTTATTATTATTATTTTTTCATTATTATGGCTGGCTCAGCCTGTCCTGGGGGCGGGGCTGGTGCAGCATCTGGTGCCAGATATCGAACTGCAGTCCCTGTGACCACCTAAGCTTTCCTAAGCAGGAGCTTTAGACCGCTGAGCCATCCTGCCGGCCCGAGATATTTTGTTATTAATATAAAATTTTCAGGTGTAAATCTAGTTGAATAGCTAAAAATGTATCTGTGCATTTTATCAATCATTATTATAAATTAAACACTTTTCCTATTTCATTTTTATTATATGTTTTTATTTCTACTTCTTTAATGCTGTATGTGCTAATGTGGGGAAGTTACTTTAAATATTTTCAAGGTGACAAAAATAATTATTAACACTGAATAGAGACATGCTAATTTTTCAGGTATATTTAAGCCATGTCCCACAGAGCTGTCTTATAATTTTATAATTATCAAGATCAGAATTCTTTCAACTAATACAAACTTAGGAAGAATAATTATTTCTTTGAACCATTCAAGAATGAGAAAGAAAAATTTAAAATAACTAGTTTACATGCTGGGTAATTAAGGTTATATATAGTATCCCCATTTTATATGTTACCTTTTTAAATTAAGATTTCATGTTGCCATTCTTAATTTTCTAAATATATGAATGAAGAATATACATGTAAAAGCAATTTTCAGGAATGTTTCCTCTTGAAACTCCTCAAATTTATCAACAATATGCATATGAACTTCTTTTTAACCATAAAAAGAATGTATTATTTTTTAACCTACTATAATGAAATATTTTTTTTCTTTTTAATTTTATAAAATGCATTCTGTGATATCCTCCGATTTTAATTATATGTTTTCAGATATTCAGGTTAAATCTTTGATGCATAACCTCAGTTTTTCTGAAGCAGGCACAGTTTTGCTGCTATGATTCCCTGAACCCATCAGACTCCATGTTTTGGCATTTAAATGTGTAGTTCCACCTACCCTTATCCAGGGAGCTTCCTAAGCTGCAGGGTCAACGTGCACCACCTCTTTGGTTCTTGTAAATCTCTTTCTGCAATTATATGCACATTCCATTGGTTCTACTCTGCTGGAGAGTACTAAATAATAGAATACTTCGTTGAATGATTTTAAAAATGCAATATTTAAGAACTTTATATATTTGTGAAAATAGAATGTCAACCCTAAGCAGAATGCATCATTGGAAAAAAAAAAAAAAAAAAAAAAAGAAAAAAATTAAACAATCTCTATTCTATTTGTTTATTTTTGTGTATTTTTCAAAGGGTCTTGTTATGCAGCTGAGACTCGTAGTGATCCTCCCATCTCAGCCTCCCCAGCTTAGACTACAGGCATGTGCCACCAAGCCTGATCTTGGTGGCTAGCTTAGCACAGCGGGGGCAGGGCCAGCACTTCATGTGGTAGCCGGGATCCAAGCCAGTTCCTTGCTGTTGCATAGGTCGTTACTTAGACTGCTGAGCTGTCTCTTCAATCCAACAATCTAGATTCCATAGCACATCTATTTATTAAGTGCAGTGTTTAAAATATCAACATTCACTGGAATATTCCAGTCTTTGATAGAAACTCTATCTATCTATCTATCTATCTATCTATCTATCTATCTATCTATCTATTTATTTATTTTGTGCAAAGTCACATCTCGCAGCTCGGACACCCTACTGATCCAATTTTTAGCCTCTGTAGTGCTGGTATTACAGGCGTGCACCAAGCCTGGACTACATCACCAGCTCAATGTGCTCAATGGGTGTCGCTCACATAGCATGTAATACCTGGAATTTATCCCTGGCCTCTACACTTGCCTAAGCAGGAGCTTAGTCTGCTGATCTATTTCACTGGCCCTCTTTAGTTCATTCTTAATGACACTTTAACTAAAGTAAATTTTTGCTTCTTTATATTTCTTTTTTCTTAATCTTGAATTTAAACCAATATTTGCTATGGTACAGTAGATTGAATATGTAAAAAATGTTTAGGAAGCTTTCATTTGTAAATGTTATCAATAGAATACGTCACATTGCAAACATTTGGTGAGACTAGTGGTTTCTCCATAAAATAAAATAAAATAAAATAAAATAAAATAAAATAAGATAAAATAAAATAAATATCTTATGTTTCTAAATGTAGGATTAGTGGCCTCTCTTCTACGTTCTTGTGTGCACTATCTCCCTCCATTTAATTCTGCATATATTTACACATGCATCTACAGCTGGATGTTGTCCTAGACGTTAGAGAATCTTGAGTAAAGTCGTTACCTCATCCCTTATTCTAAAAATTATCAAAGATCAAAGACAACTCCCATACCCACACATATATCCTAGTTCCTTGCATATAAATTTCAAATGAAATAAACTCAGATTATATAACAACAGAGCGGTCACTTCCTTCTGCTTGCATCTCAGTCTATAATTTCTGTTTGGAACTTTGTCACAGACATTTTCATATCTGTTTCCTTCTGTAGTTTTTTTCTCTGTGCAGAGATTTCTCACGGTTTGCTTTTGTTGTTTTTCCAACAATGAATATTCTGTTTGTGCATAAGACTTGTGGTCCTTAAAATTTAAAAATATTTTCACAAAACTTTTTGCACATGCCAAAGTCTGTTTCAGTATTTTCAGATCATTGAATGAGGAGCAGGCAGAGGCCAGAAAAAAATGAACAAGTATTTATGCCTAACAATAAATGAAGACACCTCTGGGTCTATGTGAGGATTTCTGTTCTCTGAGATCACTATGCAGGCCTCTCACCAGCAAGTTTAATACTTGACAATAATTTAAAATCAGAGCTCCCTATTAGCAAATTCATATTGATTCACCACCATAAGTATAGGGAGTTATATTATACAAAACAATGAAATAAAATAGCATGTTGTTCTAAAAGTGAGAGACACATTGCTTTGTGATCTGTTAATCTTCAGAAGTATATGAAGACTGTTACACAAAACATAGGAAGAGTTGATAATAATCAAACTCTGACAATTATTTAGTTCTGATATTGAACCTGAACCTTGAGTATCAGACGTTGTGCTTGCCTTGGCTACATCAAGTGAAGCAGGATTATTTTGGGCCATATAAATATATATTATTGTCATCAATGATATAAGTAATACAACTTCATTTTTATTATTAATTACTATAACATTAAAAAACAATGGTTTAGGAGCTGCAGGTAGGATTTTAAGACTCATTCACTATGGTTGTTATTTGTAGTCTTTATCTAATGACAAAAAATAAACAAAATGGTTGTTTTTACTTTTTCTCTGAAATAGTGTTCTCTTTCTCATTATTGTGAGCACTGCTTTGAGAGAAATTCATATGCTAGATAAGAACAGCGCCACACATCATACTAAGTAACTCTACTTTCACCTAAGTATCAATAAAATGAATTCAACACTTTAAAGCCAAGAAATACCATTTCAACAACATGAAAGTTCACAGGGCAAGCATGTAAAGAACAAAGTATTTATCACACTACACTTATAGCATAATTTAATTATGTCAGCATTTTGGTATAATCAGGACTCATATAGCTTTAACCTTCAAAAAGATGCTCTAAAGAAATGAGGAATGGAGAGGTTATGTAGTTTATTAGGAGTTTCATAAAGACATTGAAGGAAGCATTTGCAATGTATTGCAATTACCAGATTCACCTCACAAGAAGTGAAAAGAAGAAATTATGCGTAGTGATTAAATTTGGCAAGGATACATCCTTAGACATTTTGTTAGTTAGCAGCAGGTTTGCAGAGTTAACATTTTGGTGAACTTTTAGGTTAACAGTGAATTTTTCTTTCTAAAGCTAATGTTAAATTCTGTATATTTTATTCTGGCAAAAGCCAAAACATTTCCATCGGAAAGAAAAGGTGACATTTTCAATTCTGTACAGCCTGCTAAAAATACCACACAAGCTAGAGTTTTAATCCATGTCAGCGAGTTATGCACAGATTGATTTTAAATGTAGCATTTTATTGCTACAGAAGGAAAAAATAGCATCTCCTTCAACATGAGATTAAATAGATACATAATGGAATTTTAGTGGCAGAGTTGAAATTTTATATGTATTTGTTGCTTATGCAGTATGAAATTTCCTTTCTACATTTACTGTATGCTTAAAATATCAGCTATAAACACCCTGAAGGGCAGGTGCTGAAATGGCAGACTGAGACGTTATCCCATCTGTGTAAAAGGTTAACTTCGCATTGCAATGCTTAGCATAACCTTAAAAATCCATAAGTTAAACCATCTTTAATACTGTTCTATACTTTAAATATGACTCTACGAAACACATCCTAACATGTTAAATTATAGTAGAGAGTGATATCATATTTTCACAAAACAGTTAAACACACATTATATGGTTGTTACGATTGTGTAAGTTTTACATTGATTTTTGCATATGCGTGTTTATGCTTGTGTGTGTCAAATCAGAACACAACGATGACGTTTTTCTATTTCCTTGTGCATGGCACATCTATTTTAGTAACTTACTCAATAATTTAGAAATATTAAACAACATAGACGAAGGAAAGGAAAAAAGAAAGAACTAAGGGAAAATTCCTATCTATATACACATGCTAGCTTGTAAAATAAGACTGTTAATTACTACTGGTCTTTTGAAAGGAATTTAAATGATCAAGCTTTTTAGTTTTCTTTTTAGTATTTTTTAATAATTTTTATGCTTTTATTGGGTAATCTGAACAACAAATTTGTAATGTAATAACCATTTTTGAATCCCTATTATCTTGTTATTGAAATTCTGTATCATTTCTGTTATTTTTATTTTCTATCCTCTTAAAATATGATATTCAAACAGGTAAAAAAATCTTTTATTTCTATCTCAGCTTAAATAAGCTTTATCTCACATATAAAAATTCCATAATTTTAAGACACCTTTTTGAAATTATGTAAATCTCAGTATATTAGAGATTTCAATGCTCATTTGATATTTTTTATTTCAGAGATTTATCTTGTCACTGTGTAGGCAAGATCATTCAGATTATTATGAAATTTACCAGTAGTTCTAGCACTTGGGAGCCTGAGGCAGGAAGATCACTGCAAGTTCAAGACCAGCCTGGAGCCGGACGTGGTGGCTCACGCCTGTAATCCCAGCACTCGGGAGGCTGAGGCAGGAGGATTGGTGCGAGTTCGAGACCAGCCTGGGCTACAAAAGTGAGCTCAGGACCAGCCTCAACTGCATAGCGAGACCCTGTCTCAAAAAGACAAAAAAAAAAAAAAAGACCAGCCTGGGCTACTACAAAAGTGAGCTCAAGGTCAGCCTCAACTGCATAAGAACAAAGAAAAAGAAATTTATTCTTGTACTACTTTCATTTATATGTGATTATATTAATGTTAAATCAATTTTAATTTAATTTTTTATTTAAATATATCTTGCTAAACTAATAAATGATATTTACTTTTGATAAAATTTCCTCAAATTTAAACGCAATCTACTTTACCCTTTTCCATACTCAAAATCACATACAATTTCAGAATCCTACATTTCATAACGATGATTCCTATGTCTCGTCTGTTCACAATGCGATTTGTTATTGTCATAGAAAAATAATTTATCTAAAAATGTTTCATCATATTTACATATTTCATTCATTACTAATGCATTCTCTTGAGACAATCTTATTTTTAAGTGATTCCCAATGTCTGCATGCATAGTTCAAAAACTATTCTTGTCTCTCAGAAACTATTCTCTGCAAACACAGTTCTCTTTATTAAAACATATAAAGATGAGTCAGAAAAATTTGGTATGAATGTTACAGAACACTTAAATTTATTTAATTTCATTAATGAATGATTATTTATTTTGTTTTGTTTTGTTTTGTGGGACCAGGGTTCGAACTCACGACCTTGCACTTGCCCAGCAGGCACTTGTGCCTCGGAGCTATCTCCCCAGCCCAATGAATGATTATTTAAAAAAAAAAAAAAACAAAAGTTTAATATTCCATTTCCTGTGCTTGACCAAAATGCCTGGAGCTGGATCCTGTGTGAATAGATGTTTTCTTTGTTTTGAAGACTGAATGTCCAAGATAGTGGCACTCTCTAGGCTCAGTCTCCAGAGAGGGCTTGCTGTAATTGATCACCACACGATGCATGACATCATGGCCATAATGTAAGCAAGTGGAAGATCTCACAAGGAGAGATGGGAAGACAGACATGGGCAGTAGATCAGTCTTGGTATTTAACAGCATCAGGTCAAGAATTACTCAAGAACATAAATACCCTCTGAATTCCTTCCAAGGCCAGCAGACACAGTGTCTGAAGGGCACTGTAACGTTTCCAGCACCACGTGAGTTTTAGGGGACCTATTTGAACTACGGCTAAACTATAACTGACATTAACAGTATCATGGTATGTTTCAGGTAGAATTGTATCCCGTACAAGAATAGTTACTAAATAATTAAATCAAATATATACTGAAAACATTCTCACTTGAAATCAACTTGTTTTAATGGCTGGAGAAATAGCTCAGTAGAATAAGTGCTTGCCTGGCAAAGTCTGCATTCAATCCTCGGTTCCCCAAAAAGAAAAACAAAACGAAACAAAACAAAAAAAAAAAAAGAAATCAACTTGTTTTCATTAAGAAAACAATTTCTGTTAAAGTGAGCAAACAAGCTGGCCTTTGTTTTCTTTGTATTTTTTTAGGACAGGATCTGCAGGGTCTTACTACATTGATCAGATTCATAGTGATTCTCCTGTTTTTAGCTTCTCCAGCTCTGGGATTACAGGCATGTGCCACCATAGCCAGTCTCAATCACCATCTCAGTGAGCCCCCAGAGCAAGGCCAGCATGGCACACCAACATTCAAGTATTTTAAACCTTAAAGGAATATTTTGTTATTTTAATGCAATTCATACCATAACTAACTTCTAATTAGCTGGACAGATTGAGCAAACAAAAAAAACCGAATGCAGTAGGTGTTCCCTTATCGTATTGTTCTTTTATCAATTTCACACTTTGACAACATTAGTACATTGCCGTGTGTTCAAATGTGACAGACAAGGACCAAAGGTGAATGACTATGGACTTGTAGCATATCTGCTAAGCCAGAGACTGATTTACTAAATTTTACAATTTTCAAAATATTGATAAATTATCCTAAGAGTCATAGTGTAAAGTGATGCAATGTAATTGTGTATATATTTATTGAAGACCACACAAATACGCCTCAATTATCACACTAGCATGTTCAAACAGTAAATAATTAACATTCTTATGTTCTATTATTATAATGAAGAACAATGAATAATCTTATGGTTATGTTATCTAACAAAGATTATAAAGATAAACCAAAACAAATCAATTGTTTCACAGAAAGCATAATTCAATAATGAACATCCTCAATAATGTTCATTATTGAATTCTGATATTACAAACTCAGAACACCATGATATGTGGTTTTAGAAGATGGCACCTTAAAGGTGTCACCAAATGGTCTAGAACACACTAATCATATCTGAGTGCATCATGCTATCAAATTAGTAGTAATGGTCTGGGCCGGTTTTTAGAAAAAAGTAAATAAAATTGCCAAAAAAAACTCATCTGGTATTTTCAGACAAAACGTTCTCAGATTGTTTCCAGAATTTCATGAGGTTAATATTCAATAATTACTAATCGTAGAGCAGAAGAAAGAATAGTCTATTTACCAAATAATTTAATAGTACTGCTATTCTTTTGTGGGGTGAGAAAGACAAACTACAAATTATTATTACAGAAAAATGTCTATGTAAAATATCTAGATTTATATAAAATCCGGTTTCCGGGTCTGTAATTGAAAATAAAATTATTTGCTGTATACTTCTAACGTTTTTCAATATTATAAGAATTTTTTCTCTTTGTAGACTCAATATTAGTGCTTTTATAATGATTTTAGGGATTTGTGAGAACATGTGAGTAAAAGCAATTTAGTTTTTATGGATTGATCTTCAGGAGAAAACAGTAACAGATGAATGTAGGATAACATATTGATTATAATGTAGCATGTAAAATATTAGAGAATTGCTGTAGTGTGAGCCATTAGGGTTATATAATAGATTGAAAGAAATTGATTACATGACTTTAAAGAAAACTATGTACATAGGATGGAGAAATGAGAGGCTGCTGTGAGAAATAGAAATGTTTACACCATGAAGAGTCAGACTGTTTCGAGAGCCTTTTGATATACACTGAATTTTCTATAACATTTTGGAGATATAAAAAAGTCTCCCTTTTTCAGGGCTGGGGAGATAGCTCTGTGGCACAAGTGCCTCCCTGGCAAGTGCAAGTTTGTGAGTTCGAACTCCTGTCCCACAAAAAAAAAAAAAAAAAAAAAAAAAAAAAAAAAAAAAAAAAAAAAAAAAGTCGTACTTTCGGTTTAAGGAGTAATGTTGTGAATTAAATGATATTTTAGTCTGAATTTTTAATCATAGTTTAGCAATTACAGTAATAGGGTGTTCTCTTTTTCTCTTTCCTTTCTTCTCTCTCTTTCTCCTTATCTTAACCTTCTTTCTTCCGTCCATTCTTCTGTCCGTTCTGAGTACACATTTTTTGTATCTAAAACAAACCTGATGTTATATATCAAAAATAACCCAATTAAAATGCACAATGAACTATATAGCCATATCTCAAAAGAAGTGCAAATGTCTATTAAGTACATAAAAATATACTCATCATCTTTAAGTACTAGAAAAATCAACATGTAAACAACTATAATGGGTCAGGAATACAGCTCAGTGGCATAGGCACCTGCCTGGCACACACAAAGTCCTGAGTTCAGTACACTGACCATCAGCAAAAACACTAAGCGTAACGTGTTGGAAAGAGTACGAGGAAAATGAATGTTTCTATGAATTGTTGGTAGGAATATAGACTAGAAGACTCATTATGAGAATCAGTATGGAGATTCCTCAAGAGATTAAAATAAAAATTCCATTTGGCCCATCAGTGTCCTTCCTAGATATATTCTGAAAAGCCCTACCCCTTTTCTCTGAGTCTCTCTTTTTTTTTTTTAATTTTTATTTTATTTATTTATTTTTCTTGTTTCAGAACCTTTATTTGTTTATTCACTCATTTTTATGGCCGGCTCAGCCCACCCCGAGGGCAGGGCTGGCGCAGCATGTGGTGCCGGGGATCGAACCGCAGTCCCTGAAGCCACCCAAGCTTTCCCAAGCAGGGGCTTTAGACCACTGAGCCATCC
>PVJA010016698.1:0-22484 GCA_004027025.1 Myocastor coypus
TCCCCTCTCCATGTTCCTCCTCCCTTCTGACTCTTCTCTCCTCTCCCCCTCTCTCTGTCTCCCCCTGTCCTCTCCCCTTCTTCCTCTCTCCCTCTCTCTTTTTCTCTCTCCAGTATATCTAGGCTTTTGTTTCCTATATCTACTCTGGTTAGGGGGATATACTTGGTCACTTAGTCATTAGGTCCCTCACTGTAGATAATCATTTCATAAATGTGTGTCAAAAAGCCCCTGATGAAACTAATTGAAATGTTGCCGGTATCAATGCAAATTATTTTGTCGTTGCAACCTTCAGATTTTTTACATGTGTCAGATAGTGAGAACAGTCTTTACCAACTGCATGCATTGTGACTTGGCATTATCAAAGGAAAAGTGTTAGAAAGGGTTTTCTTCTGGGCTAGAAGCTGTTTTCCCATTTAAAAATCATCCTAATCATCATCAGCTACAGTCCCTAAAGTTTGACTGTATTTTTTGACTGTTGTTACATTGAGAGTCGTGTTTGTTTTGTTAAAGAGCAGCACAAATGACTCTGACTTCAGCTAAGCCACAGATGGGTTGAATTTCTTATTCTTGCTAAGTGGAATGCACCTGCTCCAGAATCTTAAGTAGCTCTTTAATTGCTTCCTTGTGCACAACATAGCAATAGTCATCTGTAATGCTAGAGATGGGTTGTGTTTTGGACGTCCCAGCGGTGACTACTTCCTCTGCAATGGTGCCAGAAGCTGAGATTAGAAGAGTGTTCTGGTTGAGGGCCCAGCTGTCATGGTGGGATTAGTCCTTTCCTCCAGGCTGATCTGATTAAAAAGAGGCGAAGATGTGGAAACAGAGGCCTGTGGTTTTAGGCTCTGTGCCTTCCCTCTTTCTCAGACAAAAGTCCCAGCTGCCCTGTTCCCTAATGGCCCCTGCTAGGCAGTGACATCCCTGAGTCATGGCTCCTTTGTGTCTCAGCCTCCTAGCAGTGTGCCAGGTGTACTGAGGAGGGCCAGGCATCAATAGCTGCACAGTACTTTCATACTTTCTCTGTATATAAGGAATTGGGAACCACTTGGAAGGTTTTATCAGTAGGTGTGTTTCTACTGGTGCTTATTTGATATGAGCTGAAAAAATCAAGCTCTAGCTAATTTGGCCTGAAGTTTCTCACTCTGGGGATACCGCAAGTACCCTGAAGATGAAATCAACTGTGAGCTGCTGACAGTGCCACAGAACTTGTCGGGTGGCTGCAGAGTACTTGAGAGTACTCGGCAATCTGATTGGCTTCACATGTTCTGGTGGTTGTGAGAAGCAGGTCAACAGACAACTGTGGGAAGGACATCCAGTCACTCATGCCTGGAATTCAGAGGTGGGACCATCTGCTCACTTAGGCATGCATGCTTTTGCATTCCACAAACATTCATTGAGACTATAATGTGTGTCAGGAACCAAATAAAATTTAGTCTCTGCTTTCATTACCTATGGTCCAGTAAAGGAAAGCAGACTTTGAAATGTTTGCCCATCCCTGGGAACCTCGAGGCCCTGAAGGCAGCATTAGCGGAGTGGAGTCTTGAATGCTGAGTGGAAGATGAGCAGACAGAGAAGGGAAATAGCCTAGGTCAACACAGAGACTACTGATCATGTCCAGCAATGGCACACGTGTATGGGTGATGGGGCCTGGACTTGGAATGTTCAGGGTGTTGGGAGATGTTGCTGGAAAACCAGGCATGCCAGGGCCACTGTGCAGAGTGCATCCTCTGGTCTCTACCACCGCACCCTCAGCTGGCTTGGGACTCTTTTAACATGCCAGTTCCCTACCTCTCCCTCCACCACACACCTCCTCTCCCTGCTTAGGATTATCTTGGACACCTGGCACGGCTGGTCCCACTTTGTCCATCGAGTTTCAGAAAATATCAGCCACTGAGAAAGGCCCTCCCTGATCATATTGCCTAAATTACTCTAGGTTACATGGAGGAATATGTGGGTCTGGGAAGCCGACTGGCTTGCACTTGACTATTGGTGTGTGAGGCAAGCATGTTTTTTACATATTCAGTGGTTAGTATTGAGGCAGTCACATGACATTCACATTTCTGGATTCATGGTGGAGTTTTATTGAAACACCAGGGCACATATGCTTACAAGTGTATGTGACTACTTTCACAGCAAAGTGGCCAACGGAATGCTTGCAGTGGAGGCTTACTGGCCCACAGAGCCTAGAATATTTGCTTTCTGCCCCTTGTGGAATGAATTTGCCAACCCCTGGGCTGGGGAGTTGTGGGAGGGCAGGAGAAACCAAATGAGGGTCCTGGCTTCAAGGTTAGAGAGGGTGGTGACTGATGCCACCTGGCCCGAGCAAGCAGGTTCCCTGGCCTCTACCACACTCTCTGCCCCTTCCAGCAGACAGGCTTCTCCATGTGGACATCTTTGCCTTCTTGGTAGATCAAGTCTGTCTTACTGATTGGCCTCCTCCCTCCCAGTGTCCCCTAAAGTCTTAGCTGTACCATGGGGATGGTAGACTGAGGTGACAGGTGTGAGTGTGCCACGCACCCATGTGCAGGGCGGTTGCTGGAATTCTCTTCCCTGTGTATGCTAGATCAAGTTGGAGGGCCAGCACCTTCATATTCTTTTGTTCAGAGAACTGTTGACATTTGTTTTTTGCTTTGCTTTGCTTTGCCTTGAGGCAGGCTGACCTTCAACTCTTAGGAATCTTCCTGCTTTTGCCTCCCAAGGGCTGTAGCTAAAGGTGAATACCACTATGCCTGGCTTGGCATTTCAGTTTTTTAAAAAATGAAGCTTATTGGTACATTTTAGATATACACAATGTTGGCATTCATGATGGTAGGGAATTTTTACTTGTATGTGATATAATTTGATTCTTATTTTCCCATTTCCCTCCTCCTTTCAATCTTTATTATCTTCCTTAGTTACAAAAACTTTGCTTCCATTGTTTTCTCCTTTTCTCATTGTTTCTCCCTTTCTTTTCTTTTTTTTTTTTTTTGTGTGTGTGTGTGTCTTTTTGAGACAGGGTCTCGCTATGCAGTTGAGGCTGTCCTTGAGCTCACTTTTGTAGCCCAGGCTGGTCTCGAACTCTCACCAATCCTCCTGCCTCAGCCTCCTGAGTGCTGGGATTACAGGTGTGAGCCACCACACCCGGCAGTTTCTCCCTTTCTTAATTCCCCTTCCCATTTGATTTTTCCCCCCACTGATTTTCAAGATATGAAAAATGCTTTGGATTGATTTGTAGATCTTAACATTATTTTCCTGGTCTTCTACAATACAACCAAGTTATAATATAACTTGAATTTATGTGAAACAACTTATAAATGCAAAAGTAAAGCTATCACTGCTCTTATTTATTTTCCAGATATGTATGTTGGCTGCATTCCTATGCATGACTTACTGAGTGAGACATACTGTGGGCATTTTCACAGCATGTGGGAATACAGGAAATTTGTTTGTTTTAAAAATAAACACAAAGGATAATATGCATTTCTGTGGCACAACTAACCACTCCTCACATTTGGTGGAATTATCTCATCCTTTTTACCTGGTTATGTCTGTGAATTTTTTCTTACAGAAATTGGGCACTGCATACCTTTTTATTATGATTGTCATTAAATAGTCCTTTATAGAGGATTCTTCTTGGTGGTTTGCTATTGTAGAAATACTTTGAAAAATCTTTGTGAAAACATTTTTAATAGCGTCTTTGAAGATTTCTTTAGGATATAGTTCTAGATATAGAAATACTAGGTCAGAATATGTGACTATTTTAAGGCTTTGATAAGTTGCCCTTCAGAAAAGCTGAACCAGATTTCAGCTTCCACCAGTAGTGGCTGTGTCTATGCAGTGAGTGTGGTCAGCATTGGTACTGTCGGGTGTGAGGACCATTGGGATGGAAGATGAGGGGAGGGTTAGATGTTCTGGAGCATGGAAAATAGCGTGTTTAGTAAAATGTAGGATGTTTTTATTTTCATCTTTTTTTATGGTATGGCCAGCTCAGCCTGACCTGGGGGTGGGGTGCCAGCGTAGCATGTACTGGGGATCGAACCATGGTCCCTGCTGTTGCCTAAGCTTGCCAAAGCAGGTGCTTTAAACTGCTGAGCCATCTTGCCGGCCCCTGTAGGATATTTTTAAAGGAGTAGGAAAGATGGAAAAGGGGAGCTGAAATCCAGTGGTGCTGGGGAAGCCATGGTAGATTGTGAGCTGGTGGCAGAGCACCTAGGCTCTGCTCTGGGAAGAATGTGATATTCTGTACTCTATGTCATGCTGCCTATTCGTGCAGCAGCCTGGCCCTCCTCCTCACTCTGCACTCACACTGGTTCCTCTGCTTGACTGTCTTGCATTCCACTGCTCCCAGAACTTAGGCTATCTTTAAGGAACTCTCCCCCTACTCTCCCCTAGGTACACTTGTCCTTTTGTTCACCTAGCACTCAATGGTAGACCATGTCATATGACCTTTTTAAAATGATTTAGTGTGCCACTATCTTTCATCAGACTATGCACTCATGGTGACCCAGTTCTATATCAGTGTGTCTGCTATCACATGTGGGACATAGTAGATATTGCTACACATTTGCCATAAGAATTCCAAACACTGCATGAATCTTATATGATCTTGTACAAGTATGCCCTTGTCCAAGAGACCTGTGCTCCAGCAGGATGGGTTAGACCTGCTCAATCTCTGTTACAGAGCCAGTTGGAGCATTGTGCTGGGCTCCAGAGATGGAAACCCTGCTCCTACTTTTCCTTCCCTCCCTATCCCAGAGATTTCTAGGTGTTGTCTTTCAGAGAACACCCCCTCTGCTGCCTGCTCCTTCTAGTGAGCGAAGGGCTTCACTCTAGAAGTGTTTGAAAAATCAGTTTTTTACCCATAATGTTAACTGCAAAGTTAAGAAATTGATGACAATTTTAAAATTCGGTTTCAGAAGATGCTATATATTGATACATTGAATTTTAACTCTAAAACTTAAGGACAAATACTTCAGTGTTAACTGTTAAATGTTGACACACTTCTAGTGTCTTTTATGTGCATGTTTTTAAGTGTATAGATAATGTATGAATTCATTGCTTAAAAGCATATAATCTAATAGGTAAAATATAAGATCCTCTAAGCTTTCAACCTCCCTATATTTTAAAATTTTTGAAGGGGAACCCCTTTAAAAATGAGATTATATATAATGTCTAGTATTCATCAAATATACATCTGTATCCCATGTGCTATCATGTGATGGAGCAGTACTAGCAATATATTAATGGCCCCATGAAATAACCAAATATTAATAGGACAATTTGGACTAGTGAAAACTGCAGTGGAAAATGCCACACAAGTTAAAAGGACAGTGAATACATATGGAAAGAACATTACTATAGCTAGGTGTTCCGCATGGCCCTTCTGAGGAAGTGCAGAAGCCTTAATGATGAGGATTATTCAACCACTGAGATGTGGGGTCTGGAACAGGCCATTTTCACATGAAAGTCTTGAGGCAGGAGCCAGCCTGCTTAAAGTGCAGTGACTCATCAGAGGAATGTTGCATAGCAAGGCAGGAAGATGAGGACCAGAGTATGGAGGCCTTAGAGGTTTTTGGGAGGCTCTTGCATATTCTTAGAATTGCAAAGAGTACCCATAGGAGAATTGATTGATACCTACTTGATGTGGTTGTGCATACCTGTAATCTCAGCACTCAGATAGATGAGGCAGGAGCTATTGACTGCAAGTTCTAGACCAGCCTGGGCTAGAGGTTCAGTAGGTGGAAACAGGACTTTGGGGGTTGAAGCTTGAGGGAAAAATCCAAACAAGTGTGTTCTGAATGGTAGTAGTGTGGGGTACCTTTTGCATGGTGGTTGGAGTATGATGCCTTGGATATTTTTAACAGGTTAACTCTGTTCTGAAGACAACATAGCCAGGGCTTTCTTAACTCCGCATATCCTCCATCTTTGAATCTAGAGAAACTTTCTGTGTCTTGCATAGCTTCTAGCCTTGACTTGAAATTCCACCCTAGAAGTGCCATAGCTCTAGTCCTGTTTCAAGGTAGCAACTCTGAAGTCAGATCAAAAGTAGATGTAGGCCTCTGGCTCGCCTATTATCTTGTCTCTTGGTGTGCAGTTAGCCTTGTCATGAGGACACACTGTGGTTTGTCAGTGATTGTTAGCATGGTGACATTAAACAAATCACTGGTGCTGGCCTGCGGTCTGTGCTCTGGGAAACACTTAGTAATCTCCAGCAAGGCCACCTGTCCATGACACTAAAAATGAGAGCAACCAAGCTCCCTCTCTGTCTCTCTCTCTGTCTCTCTCTGTCTCTGTCTCTCTCTCTCTCTCTCTCTCTCTCTCTCTCTCTCTCTCTGTGCCCCCTCTTCTCTGTGTCTGTCTCTCTCAGTGTTAGCACAATCTTAACAGGAAGGTACCTGTGTGAGAAACTCACAATGTGGCCCCTGCTGGGATGGATAGAGAAACCTTAGTTAGCACCCACGCAGTATAATTAATTCCACTTAGGAAAGGTGCAAGAGATCTCCTAGAGGCAAAGAGGCAAAAGCCATTTTTGCTGGGAGAGAAACAAGGCAGGTAGGTCAGTGAAGGAGCCTGCTGGTTCAGTGTGACTAAAGCATATGTCCTGGAGTGGAGCTGTCACAAAGTTGGCTCAGCAGTAAGTCATAGGGAACATTCAGTGAATGGATCAAAGGCACAGCCCAGCTGGACTCCAGCCCCTTGTAGAGTGTCCTCTGTTTCCTGTAGGTACCACATCTTAGCCAGCAGCACAGTCTGGTGGTAATGTGTCTTAGACAGTTCTTTTGTCTATTGCATATTTAACCACACCATGTCCTCTTTTCACAGAGCTTAGTCAAATCAGGAAACAGAACAGAATTCAACCATGGCACCGAGGAAGAGAAGTGGCCGGGGGATTTCATTTATCTTTTGCTGTTTCCGGAATAATGACCACCCAGAAATCACATACCGGCTCCGAAATGACAGCAACTTTGCGCTGCAGACTATGGAGCCAGCACTGCCCATGCCGCCTGTGGAGGAGCTGGACGTCATGTTCAGTGAACTTGTGGTGAGTACCAGACATCTGTGCTGCACTGGTGGAAGAGAGGGCTGGCAGGAGTTGGCAGGCTCAGTGAGCAGAGCACTTTCTACCCTTAGCTAATGCTGTTTCCTAATTTGCCCTGATCTCATCCTGAGTCTGTATGTACATGCATAAATAATTCCTTCATCTTCTTTATTCCTTTTGGGATGCCTAGTGATTCCCTTCCCAATATGTACTAATTTCTTTTTAAAAAAATAGTTATACTTGCCAATTTGTCATTGATCCTTTGGCTAAAGACATTAATACATACAGCATCGTTATTTAGTCTAATGATAGGTTTAGAATAATAACTATTGTGGGAAACTTTTTATAGATCATATCATACTGAACGCATACCCTCAAATGAGATGCATCTCGTGTAGAACCTGCTCATCAGGAGATCCAGGTGCACTCACCACCTTCCCTTCCCAGACACTGCCTTAGTGATACATCTTCCATTCTGTTTCACAGGACATTGTGGCATAGTTTGCCAGGGCTGGAAGACCTAGGTTCAAATTACTGCTCTTTATTTGTATAACTTTCAAGTCTGTTTGCTGGAAAGTAGAGAAAAACATACTACCTCCTAGGTTTGACCTAATGTTTAAATGAGTCCATAGTGGGAGTGGCCCAGTGCCTGGCTCATAAATGTGCTCAGAACAGTTGATTTTTCCTTTCCTTTCCTTTCCTTTCCTTTCCTTTCCTTTCCTTTCCTTTCCTTTCCTTTCCTTTCCTTTCCTTTCCTTTCCTTTCTCTTTCTCTTTCTCTCTTTCTCTTTCTCTTTCTCTCTTTCTCTTTCTCTTTCTCTTTCTCTCTTTCTTTCTTTCTTTCTTTCTTTCTTTCTTTCTTTCTTTCTTTCTTTCTTTCTTTCTTTCTTTCTTTCTTTCTTTCTTTCTTTCTTTCATCTTTTTGAGATAGGATTTCTATATGTAGTTCAGGCTAGCCTTAAACTCATTTTGTAGCCCAGGCTGGCCTTGAACTCACAGCAGCCCTACTGCCTCAGCCTCACAGGTGTATGCCACCATGCCCAGCCATTGAAGGAGCTTTGAGTCCTGTCTTGATCATAGTGATATTTTATGATGGATCAGCTTCTCATCAAGCTAGTTAGATTTTTCAACAGGTATTGGGGAATGCTGTCATTTTTAAGAAAGAATCATAAGGCTGCCCTTTTGAAATGTTTTGGAAGTGACTATGTCATTCAGGCTCTTATAGAACAGAGTTCCCTTACAGATCAAAAAGACAAGTCATTCTGTGACTGTCTGTGAAGCTGACGTCTGCCTTCCTTCTGGTTTCTTTAGTGAAGTAACAGACTCATTTTAACCAAAATCGGATGGAAAAAAGAAGTCATTTGGGACAGCATGTCTGTACTTTGCAATACTCAATATTTTCAGTATTTAAGGGATCTTTCCCCTTTCTCTTGCTGCTTCATGCACAATTCTATTTTACGTATTGGTGAAGTGCTTCAAGATGGAAAGCTAGAAGTTGGTCCACGGATATGATGGTTTCAGTGGCAGAATGGGATCAGCAATGAGGGAGGCGTAATACCACCAATGGAGTGAGCCCAGAACACCTCTGTAGAGAGTGGTATGGATGTTGGATGGGGTGCTGAGGTATGTGGTCAGGGAGGACTTTCTGGAGGAAGTGAGCTTCAGCAGGAACTGAAGGCCAGAGAAGCACAGGGATCAAGGCTAGTAGCTATGCCATCTTAAGCTGGCTCATGCAAAATGTCAGTGCTGTTCAGCACATTTCTCATCATCTTGTGTCCAAAAGGAAAAGCAGATAGATTGGCAACCCACTAGCAGGCACTAACCTCAGGCTTAACCCATCTCCCTGTGTCTGTGTTATTGTCCATGTGGTCACACAGCAATCCTTGAGATCCTGGGGTAAGAAGATGTCTCTCTTCTGTAGGGGGGTGGCACCACTGGTCACATGGTCTGGCCTGAGATAGCTGAGGTGGGTGGAGGACACAGTCCTCTCCCAGGGAGGGGCAGTGAATCATCTACCACAGTGGCTGTCAAGAAGGGCAATAAAGATGCATTTACAGGCTTGGTTTTACTTTCCCTCTTAGAGTGCAGTACTTTAAAACTGAAAGACCACCTAAGGAGATAAGTGTCACGATAGCTAAAAACCTCCTCTGTGACAATGGACAGATGACAGTGGTCAAGGCTTGTCCTATCAAATGCCTGCACCCATTCTGTATGAAAATTCACTATAGCTGTTAAAAAAAAAAAAAAAAAAAAGCCAAATCAGATCTTCAAGCCAAAACCATTGGAAAACAAATTATCTTGAGGTTTGTGTCTGTTCTGGTGAGTGATGATGGATTTTTGTCTCCTCCTGACTTCACGGACCTAGACCACAAATCCTTCCAGCTACTAGGGGAGGCAGTGAGGCCAGAGAGGTGGGCTGGAAACCACTGCAAGCTTCTGCTGTGGGTTCTCAGCCTTGCAGAAGCAGTTCTGCCTCTGTCCATGTATAAGAGAGGGACCAGTGACAGAGAATGCCTGGGCAGATGACACTGCCAGTGCAAGCCTTCAGGCCAGGGCAGTTTCCTTCAACGCAGATTCTATTTGAGTGGGGATAATGCCATCCTCTGAGAGAGGCTGTGTGGGTATTGAAAAAGGTAACTTGTTTAAATAGACAGGCAGACCTAGTAGATGCATTACACCCTGCACCAAACAGCAACAGGAGAGATGGGAGATAATTTGGGGTCTTTTTGGGGCGTAACTCTCAGCAGCTGTCCCAAGTTTTTGCTTTTCTCCGAAGCTGATATGCTTGCTGTGGGCAAGCTGCTGTGGTTCCTGGCTTACTTGTGGGCCTCTTGGCATCCCTAACAAAGTATCTCCTGGAGGTTGGTTATCGTAAGCAGGTTTCCTTGGCCTCCTCTGATGAGTCACTCATTCAATACTTTTAAAATATGCTATCAAATGGATTTGAGAATGGCTTGCTGCCACCTTATCATCTCATAAATAAAGTGAGCCTGATAGAAGGTCAGGCCAGTGAATCTTTAAAAGAAGGTGACCAGCAAAGTGTATCTTGTTCTCTAGCAGGCTTCATGAGGTGGGCAGGGGAAGTGGAATTATCTCCATCTCAGGCCATAGTGCTTTCTGAAGAACCTAGTCCCACATCTTGTGTATCTGTTAAGCCAGAAGCTTTATTGTGACATGATTCATGTCCCATGTAATTCACCAGTTTAAAATGTGCAATTCAGTAGCTTTCGGTGTATATTCATAGAATTGTGTGAGCACCATCAAGATCAATTTTAGGATATTGTCATCACCCTATAAAACAGCCCTCGTATCCATAAAGCATCATTTCCTGGCAACTACTAATCACCTTTCCGTGCTCATGGAATTTACAGTTTATGTAAATGGAATCATACAATATATGGTCTTTTTTATTGGCTTTAAGCCTATTTTTCTTAATGATAAGTTTACTAGTTGGTGTATATATAACTGGTTGATGTTATAACCTGTAATAGGTGCTCAGATCTGAAGATGTTCTTCTCATATAGCATTCTAACAGTGAATAAAGGTGAAAGCCACCACTTGTTTCAGTTCAAATGAAACCAAACCAAACTTAACCCAATACCAATCTAAAAACATTCTGTTTTTAAAGTTCATACATTGAAGCACATACTAGTGGTTTATTTTTGTTTTTTTTATTTCCAAATAACATTCCATTGTATGGATAGAACATATTGTAAAAATCCATTCACTGGGCTGGGAATGTAGCTCAGAGGCAGAATGCCTGCCTGAAAAGTGTGAGGCCCTGGGTTCAATTCTCAGTACTGAAAAAATCCCAAAACAAACAAAACCCAGTTGCATTAATAAGCACGTTTATGTGGTTGATTGATTTTCTAAAAATCCATTCATGATTGATGGACCTTTGAGATTTGCCAATTTAGCTATTATGAATGATGCTGCTATAAATATTGTTATACAAATTTTTGCTTAGAAGTAGGCTTTCACTTGCTATGGGTGCATACTGAGGCATGGAATTGCTGTAACCCTAAGGGAATAGAATGTTTAACTTTTGAGGAATGATCAAATTGTTTCAAAGTGACTATACCATCTTACATCCCCACCAGTAACATATGTGGGCTTCAGTTTTTCCATATTTTTGCTAACACTTTTTCTTACTCATTTCTACCTAATTGATTAACCAGCTGCTTTTAAAGCTGTTTTGTAGGTCATAAAGGACTATATAACTTGAAGATTATATTTATGAATTGACAGAAAGTCTTTTGCTAATAAATTCTGAATTATTTGAGCTATTTATGAATCAAATCTTGTCAGTTCAGTCTCAACTATGTGTGTTCTGCTTTTTGCATGCAGATGTTCATTCCTGTATACTCTTCTGACTGTCCTTTCCTTTCCATTTCTTCTTTGCTGCCCCTGCCTCAGTCAAAATGAACAACATGAGTACTCTGAGACTTAGCATTGGTTCTTTAAAATAAGATTCTGATGCTGTGTGTGGTGGGGTACATTCATCTATCATCCTAGCACTTGGGAGGCTGAGGCAGAAAGATCTCTGAGAGTTTGAGGCCAGCCTGCACCATGTAGTGAGTTCAAGGCCAGCCTAACTGCATTATGAGTCTGAAAAAAAAAAGGTTCAGCTACATTGTTGTCCTTCAATGACTCTTTAAGTGTGTAAATGTCTTATTAGGTTATCCCTACTTCAGAGTCCTGGACAGGACAGTGTTGTTTGTTGCCCTTGCTCTGTCACAGTCATGGTGCATCTCCTTTGGGAGGGACCAAGTGTGGCCAGTTACTGATTGATGATTCTGAGTGTATTAAGTGCCAGTCCTGGGTAAACACAAGACCCTTGATGATGCGGTGGAGTTTAAGGTTTTACCAGAGAGGATTCTGATCAAGGGTAAACGAGTGCTGTGAGATGGGTCGTTCTTGCTGTGTATTTTGTTAGGGAAGATGCCTCAGTCCCTGCTTTTCACAAAGAGAAAGTTTTACGGAAATAACACTCTTGGCCTCTCTTTCCATTCTTTTCTTTAAAGTATGCACAGCTCAGTGCCTTGTCCTCTCTTCGTTTCTCTACAAGTTCACCCTGTTCCAGAACACACACAGTTTATGACTCTGTGTGTGATATGTGTAGTTGTACAGGTGACCTCCTGTGAGTGATGGGTCAGTGTTTCATTTAGCAGGGAGGGCTCCAAGGCCCTCTGTCTGTGGATGGAAGCATGGTTCCCCAGTACTGCTTTCAGGAGTACAGAGAGGGTGTTTGACCTCTGCCTGCCTGATTTTGTAGCTTAATTCTCAGTTAATTCCGAACTTGTTGGTGACAGAGGGTACTGTCATGGCACCCACTCCTGAAGTTACCTAAGCTAGTATGAATGGTCCTAGGAAGTTTCTAGGGGAAGTGACATTCAATGTGAGACAGGAGAAAGAGGAGCCATCCTAGCAAAGGAGAGAGGAAAAGAGTGTTACACAGTGAAAACTGCATGTATAGATACTGGGGTGTGCAGAGAGCATGCAAGGCAGGCTTCAGGAAATGAAAGAAGTTTGGCTGGACCCTGAAGATAGGATGTGAGCGGGATGGAGGACTCAAGGAGGCAACCTGGAAAGGGTGCATCAGAATGGTTGGTTTGTTGATTTAGTAGGTTTGTATCTCCTGTTTGTACTCGACGCAGAGGAAACCATGTCTGCTTTCTTAAGTTTTCTCAGTAAGCCAGACACAACAGCAAAGATTAAAATGTTTTGCTACTTGGTTACATCTACAGAAACAGCCACTGCTCTGTGAGGTGCTGCTAAGTGTAGCTCCACTGCAGTGTGGTTCCTGGATAGATTCTAGACATTTCCTACAAGTTCAGTGATTGAGTTGGTATCTTTTTTTGTGGCAACACATATTCCCTTTGAGTATTTTTAAATTTGACATAGAAAGAAGACAGAATTCCAGGAAGGCCCCTTCTTCTCTGGAGCCCCCTACCAGCTAGCTCTCAGCAGCAGCAGTTTCTTGTCCTCTTCCACTCCTTTTTTTTTTTTTTTTTTGTCTTTTGAGGCAGGGTCTCGCTATGCAGTTGAGGCTGTCCTTGAGCTCACTTTTGTAGCCCAGGCTGGTCTCAAACTTGCACCAATCCTCCTGCCTCAGCCTCCCGAGTGCTGGGATTACAGGCATGCACCGCCACGACCGGCGATCTGTCCTCTTCCACTCTTGTACCCTGTGAAATAGACAAAATGTCCCACTGCCTTTTCTATGTGAGATTTTAAGGAAGAGGTCCAGGTTTAAGACAAAGTCTTGTTATTATTTTTGAAGTACGCTATGGTGGGTAAATCTCTGCTAGCACACTTATTGTATATGCTTCATGAACTTTTTAGGGGAATTTTCATTTATAATAGAGCATTGTGAATTATATATGTCTAGCCCTAAAATGTTATTGATTCCATTTTCCTAGTTTTTCCTGCTAAATCTTTCAGATGCAGTGTTTTTCTTTCAGATGTAATTCTTAGTCTATTTATTTTGGAAACCATGTTGTCTTCTGAAACACAAAATATCTTAAAGAAATGTGTTGAGAAATCCACTCACAAAACCATCATTTATAGTATTAAAGATTATCAGAGAAAGTTAAAACTTAAAGGGAACTGTAATAATGATGGGTATTGTAGGGTAAGATTTGTATCCTAAAAAATATAATTATAGGGGCTGGGGAGATAGCTCCGAGGCACAAGTGCCTGCTGGGCAAGTGCAAGGTCGTGAGTTCGAACCCTGGTCCCACAAAAAAAAAAAATATATAATTATAAATAGATACTGTAGGTCAGTTTCACTAAGTACTGAGAACATTCTCAGCATCAGTAACCAGTACATAAATTTGAGAAATGAAGCTAGCAGGAGTGAGAGAATTTAGTTGATACATCAGATTTAGATGAGTTGTAGTCATTGTGCCAAACAGTTTCACTTGGGAGTTTACATCAATAATCACTTCATTTTTAATGTATTATGTAGTCATTTTGGTATGAGAGGAGTTATAGGAATTTTAAGTTAGTTTTAAAAATTTACCATTGTACAGATTTTGTTCTACATTTCTCTTATCAGAGAAATTTTAAGTTCTCCTTAATAACAAAATTCTTCCATTATCACCAGAATTAAAAAGTTTAATCACATTTTATCTCTTTATTTTATAAGTTGCCTAAGACTATAACTAAAAATAGTCTTTTATAGGAGCTATTCAGTTTCCTGACTCAAGGAAAAATGAAAAAATTAGGAGAAACAATTAATTTTAAACCATATGTTGTAAGGAGCTATAGTTTTATTCTGTTGTTTTTTAATTAGTGTGTGAAACATTGGTTGGTAGTTACATTGAAGAAACCAGACTATATAAAAACTTCAAAGATATGTCTAAAATAGTTTTTAAAGTACTCAATTTTCTGAAAGCCACAATCAGAATCTAATGAAGGACAAATTTGTTGTTTCCATGAGGTTTGTTTTTATTTCACAAGCCTGTAAAGGTCAAAAGAAAAAATTATGTTCAGTAAAGGACACAGAGAGTTGACAAAGAAAAAACTGAGTCCATCTTCCCTTGACAGTATGACCTTTTGTATAAATTGAATTCATTAAAAAATCCTTAGAACAGTGTGAAAATGCACAGTACATTATAAATGAAGGTGGAACTGTAGATATGGGCTTAAATGTGCACAATACTAAAATTTGCTTGTAGTAAATGTGCGCTGCTGCCAAGATCAAAAGATCAAAAAGTTCTCTAGTCCAGGATATGATAAAGGAGCTTGGCCTTCCACACAGCTAATGGTTTGTGATGAGGGCAGGTCAGTGTTGATATAAGATGGTTTGCTTGTTTCTGTATGTTGTACTTTTGCATAAAATATACACTGCTTCAAAAAATCTAAGTAGGGTTGAGAGCAGGTTTTTACCTCAGAGGGCGTTATACATTTCTTCATACTATTTGAAGTCCTGTCAGCTTAAAGACAGAAACATGGTCAGAATCGTTCTTCAGGTATTCTGATTCACTAAGCAAATCTGTAAAACTCTTAAGGAAAAAACTATTACTTCTAGTCTTAAATTGGTATTTTAGCTCATCATAACTCTTTTGACTCCTTTTCTATAGGTTATTAAATTTGGATATTTTTACTGCATGTTAGATACCTTGTTATCAGTTCAGTTATCATTTATTTCTAGATACTTCTATCAAGGAAATTTGAAATGGAAAGGGGTAGGAAAACTTTGTTATTAAATAGAAACACCAAAAAAAGCCATCTCTGAGTTTAAGTGCTACTAAGAAAATGGCTGTGAGTTCCTTTGATCGTGACGATTCCTATTAAGGCGAATCCTAAAGAAATTATGAGTGGCATGCACTTGGCTTTGGCTATAATTTGAGCTCTGATCATGTAGCTCAGCCTTTAGGCTTCTGTGTGCACATCACACAAAGTACCATAATGCACTAACTCTCACTATCCCACTTTCTCCATGTCCCCATGTATGCTTACAGAGTTGATTAAGGTCAGGGAATAATTTGCTCTCTATAAGTAGTGACGTTTAAGTATGCTTTCAAGAGTAATTTGAAAATATGTTTTAGTAATACCTAGAAGGATCAGCTAGTTTGTATAAAATAATATAGTTTGGTGAATCCTCTGTACACCACTCTTTGCTCTCATAAAATAAATGTGGCCTAGCCCTTTGAGATGCGTGCCAAAGATGAGGGTGTTGTGTTTGTTTCTGTTTTTACCTGCTGTGCTTAGAATCTTTTCTACCACGAACTTCAGTACTGTTCCTTGATGCAGCTCAAGGACAAGCTACATAATTTTGTTAGGATTTTCTTCCTATGAATGAGTACATGGATTTTTTTTTTTTTTTTTCTGAAAAACCAGATCCCTCACAAAGTTACAGTTTTTTCTTATCCTGTTTTAAATGGATTTGGAAATAACCACAAGCTGCACTAGCTATTTATTTCATTATGTACTGCAATATTTAAGAACTAAATTTAACCAAATACAGAATTGAGAAGTTTGGAATATAATAATGGGTTGTGTGCAGGAAAGATGGGCATTTACTGGAGTAGAAGGTGGAAAGCCACTTGCCATCTTTACAGCAAACTATTTGAATTTATTTTCTTGTGAAATGATTTATTATATCACATTATTATGAATTTGAATACCTTTGCATCTTCAAAGAACAGATATCACCGTGTTATATTGAATTTTGAGACTCTCTAGAGCCTAGAATAGGCCTGGCAGGTGCTCAGTAAATGCTCCTGGTTAGCTACTGGCACAGGAGATGCTGAGTAAGTATTTGAGTGAATGCATGAACTTCTCTAGCTATTGGGCTTACATTCTGAGTAATTCTTGAAGTAGTGGTGATATATTTGGGTTGATCCCTGCATCCCACCCACCTTTTGTCACTGTCTTTCCTCATCAGGGTATTAGTCATTTGGGAATATCAGTGGCCTATAGGAAAGGCAGCAGATGATAAGTGTGAGGGTAATCAGGAAATATTTTCTGCTCTTAAAAGTCTCTACATTTATTACATGGTAAAATAGATGAACGCATAGCTGTGATGTGGGAAGAGACTCATGATGCTAGATTATCTTTTGACCCAATTAAAGCTTAAATGTGTCAGATGAGCTGCCAGACAAGTCTCTTGAGGGTGAGGGAGGGCCCTGATACCTGGCACAAGTAGTGCTGATGTTGTGCAGAAAGCCCTGATAGAACTGGGCTTCGCAGCTTCTCATGGGTTTCTGCATTCCCGAGCCATCTGTCCCTTTACAACCAGTTTTGTGGCCAGGGAACAAAATGCCACTGTTCAGTTAGGAAAACACTGTTTAGAAATTGTCTAATTGTCTATTGTAGATAGTGTTGTCAACCGAAGTTGCGGTGGATTATAGATTTAAAACTTGGAAATTTGGACAAATGATTGAATATTAGGAGAAGATTTAGATATTTTGAATAATTGTTTATTTTGAATGGCTGAAGCACTGTTAGTAATTCAGACTAATTAGAAGTTAAAATCATTCTAATGAGTTTCTAATTGAGTATCGTAAGCTGAGTAAGAAGTGTAGGCTTAGCTGAGACTTAGTCTATCAAGTAGGATGCAATTTGTATTTCCTTCTGTTAAGGGGAATAGAAAAAGTGTTTATGACACTAAACCATTGGTAGTAAGAAGCTAAAAATTATCTTGACTAGTTAGCATTTGCTTGTGGGATTTCTTGCTCCCTATTTTTGCGTATAGAAGGAAAACCTGTGAGACACAGACTCTTCTGTGTAGGTGGTGGTGAGTCACACTGTGGTGTTGGCAGGAATCTTAGAGGCTGGAAAGCTTCAAGGTGTGTTCTCTGTATGCACATCCTTGTTGGGGTGTAAAGCTGTCTGTTGCTTTTCCATTTCTAGCTACACTGACTGGTCAGCAGCAGATAACAATTCACTCAATACCCTTCTATGAAAACTGACAAAAATCTGACATAAGTGTCAGATTTCTAACTACTACCAATAAAGCATTAATCTCAGAATCATTGCAGTTCAGTCTTAAGAGCTGTATTGGCAGTTCATGATTCCTGATTATCATTTGCTTTGGAGCATCAGGGTTTGCATAAGTTTAGTGAATGTTTATAGCCTCATTGTACATTTTCTCCATACATTTATAAAAATGTAGTATTCATTCTTTCGTCCTCCATTTGCTTTGTCTGGGCTTCTGTGCTTGATGTTGTCTTTTGCACCATGTCTTCTGACCTGAGCTCTGCTCCGGAGGGGTTGGAATTCCAGGACAACTGAGCTGCAGGATGGGAGGAAGTATTCAGTCCAGAGATGGCTTTGCTCCTCTGAGTGTAGCCTCAGGGTAGACCAGAGGCTATAGCTGGCTAGGGATGTGGGAAGCTCTTTCCTAGGATGAGATCAGGTGATTTGGGCCTGTTTGCTGTTTACCATAAACATCTAATTTGGAGAGAAAAGTTAGTCTTATCTGAGTAAAATAATAGGGTTGGCAAATCTGTGGACTACTTTGAATCAGGTGGACAGCTAGTTTGTCAAGGACAATTAAATAGCAAAACAGAGTAAAACAAAACCTCCAAACCCTGATCCACACACAGTGAGTTGAGGAGCAGGGTAACCCCAACGGCCCGTGCTAGCTTCTCCTTCCTGTTTCTTTCTGTTCATTACGCCCCCATCCTCTGCGATTGCTTGTATATCTTCCTCTTCTGTGTCTTTATTATCTTCCTGTATATGGAGGCTTGGTTTGACTCAATAGAAATAGAAATCCTGGATTCCTTAGTGATTTTTCTTGATAGCTGGAAACCCCCTTGTTGGCTTACTGAAATCTACTGATTTGGTAAATTTTCAAAGAATAAATGCCTTAATATTTCTTGAGAGCCTTTGTAAATAATCTTGCATTTCAGTGAGCAAAAACCTCTGAAAAGAGCTTTTTGTTACAAAAGTGTTAATCTTTCTGCTCATTATGTATTATTTCAAAATTCCTCCCTTCACTTTATCTACAAATCAACCCATTTCCTTACAATGGTGTGTACTATGCCAATTGTTTTCCTTTTTATGTAGGCTTCTCTAGAGTAAAGGCGAGCTTTCTTTGCACAGTTTTTCAAGAGTGGTTCTCAGTAATACACTTTGTTAGGGATAAAGCCCACAACTGCAGTTTTTCAGGACTGGGCTTCCCTCCAAGGTCCTTGCTTCTTAATAATAATGTCTTTTCTCCAAAAAAGTATACATACACATTTTATGAATACATGAAAGTACAGTTCAGTCTTCTTCAAGAAGTAAAGTCCATTGGCTTCTGAGTTTGGGTCAAATGGGAGCTTTCAGTGGAAGGCAGTGATGCTTAGTACATGGTTTCTCTTTTCATCACAGTTCAGTTACCTGCCTGGAGTTGACATGCACAACCCTATCCAGAAGAGAAAATGCCATACCACAATGTCCACTTCTGAGGAACAAGGTGGTCCAGAGGCAGGAAGCACCCAGACTCTGCACACTGCTCTTGCTTGTGACCTTAGTGGAGAGCTGGGCCAGTGTTCTTCCATGTTACCACCCCTAGGAAGAAAACCAAGACCAAAACTCAGCAAGAGCAACCAGCGTTATAGTACTAGTCACTGATTCTAACTATTATTAGATAAATCATGATGAGATATTGAGGGAAACTATCTGTGGAATTTTCAGAGAAAGGATGAGGATATTTTATGGAAGAGATAGTTGATTTGAAAGTTATCTGTGCAATTGTGACATTTCTCCACTTGAGCCTTAGTCTCAATTTTATATACTTCTTCCTGATTTGTTTCTCCTATACACTGACTTTTTGATTTACCTAGTGGTCAGGCAGGACTTAATGTTCAGCCAGAATTTTATTTCCATACAGTGTACACAAGACTATATTTTCTCTGATCTGTGTGGAATTTTGTTTGCTTTTCTCAGGCTCCAGCAGGCTTATTCTCAGGTTTTTTAAAAAAACAAAGATAAAAACATATTTATTGAGATAAGATTCACATGTTACAGGATACCTATTTTGAATATAGTTGGATGGGTTTGATAAATTTAGTCATTACTGCCATGGTTTTAGGACATTTCTATCATCCCTGCCCTTCTGGCCCATTTGTGATCATGTCTGCTTCTCTCTCCAGCCTCAAGCTGCTTCTGGTCCTCTTGTCTCTATAAGATTTACTTTCTTTGAACAACTCATATAAGTAGGCATGATTTAAAATATAGTGATACTAATTGCTTTGCTTTCCATGATTGCCTCTTTTAGTATTTGAATTATCAAAATGAACAAATCTCCATAACATTACTTTGAAGCAGTTTTAGAGCTTAAATAAACAAATCTCTGAGAATGGCTGTCTTAGTTACTCTTCTCTCGGTGCTGGGACAAATACCTGACACCCAAAATGAAGGAAGGAAAGCTCACAGTTACTGGAGGTCTCAGTCCATACTCTGCCAGCTCCAAGGTAGACTGGCACATGACAGACAGTAGCAGTTTATGGCACTAGAACAACAATTACAAGAGGCAGCAGACAGAGAGAGTCTGTTTCTCTATCTCTTATATTACATTCAGGCTCTCTGCCTCAGGATATCTGTCTCAGGCCACACCCATAATCCCAACAGTACTAAAACACATAATCCCAGTGGATCATGTGTTAGTCTCAAACTCTAGAAGTCCCCGCCCATGCTGGCATGAGGCTTTAGGGGGGAAACTAGACACAAACTCTAACAATGGCTTTCACTTTAGTTTGTGCTTCATTCTTCTTCCATCTTCCATCTACTACCCTTCCTTTCACTGAGCAGGGTATCTAAATGAATGTGAGTAATTAGAAGAAAGAGCAGGCAGAAGCCAGCCAGCTACTCTGTCTCTGAAGAAGCACTGTGTGTTACCTAGGCCTGGGGTCTGTGAGATGCACTAGAGTCAAGCACAGACAAGAAAAGTTTCCTTCTCATTTGTCCTTCCAGCTTCCCTACCTTCCTTGTTTGCTTATTTAGATTCCTGCTGTGTCAGATATTATTTTAGGGGTTGCCAGTTAATGTAGAGATAACTGGGACAGAGTGTCTGTTCAGGCAACAAGTCGGTACTGGGATCTAGACACGCCACTAGCAACTGTAGCCATGTGATAAATGCCAGTAAAGTTGGGATGGGCTTCCTGGAGGGAATAGGCGTGTCTTGGAGAAGGCTGGATGAGCGAGCAGGACTTGCTCTTTAGACACAGTGGGAGGATTCTGGAAAAGGAGGATAGTGTGGGCAAAGTCTCAGAAGCTTGCAGCATGGGAACCTATGCTGTGGAAAATGCTGCCATTGCAGGAGGAGGAGAGGTGGGCAGGTCAGGAAGGACCTTCACCTGTTGTGGAATCTGGACTTTATCCTGAAAGGAATGGGGATGGTGAAAGCCTTGTATCATCTTGTCTTCCTGGATTATAAATTCCTTTAAACCAGGGTGTGTTATTTATCTGTGTGTTCTTCATAATATCTGGGCCAGCCCTGGGGTGGGTAGGACACTGAGTAAGTGTTGATGGAGCCCTTAAGGCTGTGCTGGTCTGTTAGTCTTGCATGCTTGGTTCAGCCACATTATGAAAAGAGTGAGTCAGAGCAGATACAGTTTTGGAATGGAAGGGGAAGGACCTTATTACATCTTGGACAGTGCATCTCACCACTCCCTGTATGACATTGTTAGCTCAATCTGTGCCACTCTGCATGCCCAGAATGCACAGGTGACCTCTGATGACTGCCTCAGCTGCCATTTGGTGGCTCAGTGGCTCCAGTGCTGTTTACTTGTTTACTGTGTTTATCTCCAAGCTTTCACTTCACTTTCTTGGGATAAGATGCCCTGTCCTGTCTTTGCCTCAGAGCTCAGCTTTTAGTGTGTGCTCACCTCTCCACATTGTCCTTCTGTTCTTCGTCAGACCACATCCCTTGAGCCTTTCACAGTGATTATTATCATATGGTAGATAATCATCAAAAATTGTTTTGGGTTGCATGAATGAATCTTGAGATAACATTCAGGAATATATTATTGTTTGGTCTTCCGGTGAAGAAATTAAAGTGCAGAGGTTAAGTCACTTGTCCAAGGTTACACAGATGATGAGAGCCAGACCTAGAAGCCAGGGCTCTCTGCCAACAAAAGTTCCCTGTCTGCTCACAGACACTCTGTGTATGGTGACACTTTGTACCTGCGTCAGTGATGGGATTCTACTGCCAGTGGTCAGCTCACAGAATCACAGCGTGATAGGTTAAGACCGTGGGCTCTGTGTTCAGTCTAAACTCAAATTCTGTCTCTGCTGTTTTCTAACTTTGCTATCTTGAACAAGCTACTAAATCTATGACTTTTCTAGAAAGTGAGATATTACTGAACTTATAGGACTTTCATAAAGAGAAAATAAACAAATCCATATAAAACTATTGTTAGTATTCAGAAGATGCTCCCTCTCACATGCTCTCCTTTCCCCTTCCTCCTCTTCTGTTTCCTCCCTTTTGCTGGCATTTGAATGCAGGACCTCATAGCTACTAGACCAACCCTCTGCCTCTGAGAGACACTGCCAGCTCCGTGTTTCTTCCCATTTTCCTGCTGTCATCCAAAATCCTATAGTAATTTTGAATCTTTTTCACAAATAATTTTTCTTTTCCTGAAACCATGTGCCCTTAAGCCCTAATTGATCTCGGTCTCTCAATTTAAAATTGGTTATTTTTGTCCCTCAGAAGTTATCTATATCTAATAGCAAGATCCAGTGCTATTAATACCCTTTGCTTTGAGTTTCTAGATTTTAGGCTTCACACATGTTTTTCACACCTGTGTTCAGTTAGCAGCAACTGCTATTATATAGTAAAGGATATACTATTAATAGTGCTGTTCTGTTTCTCACAGATCAGACACCTTTCCTCCAGGCTAAGCAACACATTATTGAGCTATTTGATTAATTGATCTGATTGTTAGAAAGTGCTTTATGTCACCTTATTTCCCCCATTGCTCAATATATGACACTGACATGTGACTTACGGGAAATCTAAAAAGGGAGAAAAGCAG
>PVJA010016698.1:22584-43095 GCA_004027025.1 Myocastor coypus
TTTTTTTTTTTTTTTTTTTTTTTTTTTTTTTTTTTTTTTTTTTTTTTTTTTTTTTTTGGCGAGGAGAAGAGGCAGGGGATTGTGGCTGAGATGTAATTGTGTGAATATATGTGTATTTTAATGGCTTTTAAAAGAAAATAGCAGCTGCTTTGTATTCAGATGATGAGAGAAATAACAATGCAGTTGCCGCCGGTGCCAGACATTACTACATATTTAGTTCATGGTTCCAATCCTTATGGGAAAATGAGAAATCCACTGTGGAGTTAGAGAGTTAATGAGACTCGGAACTTCCCTGGGGAAGCTGGCATATGGTAGGCTCTGGAGATGCAGGTGTTAATGAGGTAGGATATAAGGGGATAACTAGAAGCAAGCTGGGCAAAGTAAGTTGGCTCACTGGGGAATGGCTAATTAAGTTTTCAGGTAATATAAAAGTAATGAAATTTTTGGAAATTGAAGCTCAAAATAGCATAGATGCTCTATTGTCAAGACAGTGCCTTTAAAATATGGTCTCTGGGACAGCAGTATTAACAATGCATTCAAAATTTAATAGAAAGACTTCTTCCCACCTGGTCAGTGCTCAACACCGGGCACTTGAAGCCTGCCTGATATTCTGCTGCTTGCTCAAGTTTGAGGGCCTTTGCATCAAGAAAATTTAAGCTATGCTGAGTAGGAAAGAGTGAAGCAATACAGAGGCATTAGGAGAAGCCAGGCCAGAGCCAAGGGAGAAGTGGTAGGGCATAAGTAAATGTTACAGAAGGCAAATCAAGATATTTGTCAGCAAAGTATAGTAGGACCTACACACTAAATAATAGTCAGTGTCTAAGGTATGGAGCTAGTATTGTGTGTGCATGTTCATACGATAGCACAAGTGCAGAAGCTCACGGAAACCCTTCAGGGAGGATAGCACAAGTGCAGAAGCTCACGGAAACCCTTCAGGGAGAAGGTGCACTCCTCAGGGATTCAAATCCTCTTGTACCTTAATTTATAGCTTGTATGTCTCACCCACATTCACCAGTCTACTGCCCTTAACTAAATAACTTTCCCAGGGAGAGTGAATATGTACCAGAGGCTCAGTATCAGTAACAGCATTGACAGTAGGTTGAGCTGTTGTTTAATGATTGCTTTACTGTAAGCACGTCATAATCATTATCATATTTTGCCATTTGTTAGTTATGAATGTCTAAGATTACCTTCCTTTAGGGTAGAATGTAAGCTGTCTGTCACTATAACTTTAGTGTTTCTAAACACTGATCTGAGAGGCTGAGTCTGGACTCTGGAATCTGACAGCTCTGGGTTTAAAACCTGGCCTTCTGACTTAATAGGTACATAATCCTGAGCAAGTCGTTTATTTAGTCTTAGCCTAAAGTTGCTCAGCTCAGTTATAACAGCATTTTTATTACACTGAGGATGTTATAATGGGTGGGCCTCTTAGAGTCAGTGTGAGAAATAAGTGGAAAAATCCCTGCATGTAAAATATTAGGAAATATAAGTTGGGGTTTGTGGAAATGACAGTGTCACATGTATGCTCACAATGTCACTGACTCATCTCATTCAAGAAGAGACTGTAGTTTGGCACTTAAGCTCTCTGCCTACTTATCATGCCCTTCTGCTCAGACCTGATAATTCTCTGCATAACTCAGTGCTTCTCTGATCATAGCCTCATCTTTGTTTCTCTTTCCATGTTTCTCTTATTGTCATTGTAACAAAATGCTGAAAGTGATTAACTTAGAAATAGAAAAGGTTTATTTTGGCTCAGAGATTCCAGTTTATGATCTATTGGTCCCATCTTAGAATCTGTGGCAAGATAGCATTATGGCAGGAATGTGTGGTAGAGTGAAGGTATTCACTATATGGCCAGAAAAAAAGGAGCCAGAGCCTCACAGTTTCCCATTGGGCCATGCTGCAGGTGGCCTAAAGATCATTCCTTGGCCCTACCTCCCACAGGTTACATTGTCCCCCTAATAGTGCCACTTTGGGGAACTCTGGGGTCATTCAGCACTCAAACTCTAGTAGTTGCTGTCTTCCCTGTCCTGTGCAGGCACCGCAGGGCCCAGTCCGAGTGTGTTTATGAAGCCATGCCAGGCAGCCTTCATCTTCAACATGGTTGATCCTGTACCTGTGCATCTCAGTGGCCCCTGTACAGCAGTAACCTGGGAGGGTTCTGTCTCAGCTGGACCCTTGAACCCCTGGTCTCCAGTACTGGCAGGGCAATGTTGTGTTGAATGCCTGGCACCTCACCAGGACGCATTGTCTTAATGGTCATCACACATACCTCAACACAGCTTTGTTCTTTCTCAGGTTCATTGAAATATATGTTGGGGTTTTTTTGTTTTTTGGGTTTTTTTGTTTTGTTTTTCTGTTTTCCTGATGATACTGATAACATCATCTATAAAAATAACATTTCATCTATAAAATACTAATTATTTTCTTTCTTTCCAGGATGAACTTGACCTTACAGACAAACACAGGGAAGCCATGTTTGCACTTCCAGCTGAGAAAAAGTGGCAAATATACTGTAGCAAGAAAAAGGTATGCTATCGTTGTGATTATTATTAACTGCAAAATTATGGTCTTTTCACACATTATTAGTTCTCTGTTTTTACCACTGGAAGTCAGCCGTTTATCAGGTATAAGCCAAATCATGTAGTATAGTAGCCTTGGTTTTATAGGTGGCAATGTATTGGCCCCTTGGATCTTGTTTCCTTGGGCTCCCTGGCTCCTGCAACTATTATTGGTCATTATGTGTGACTGAGACCCCAGACAACATGGCTTACTTTGTGACTGCCTTCTAGCATCTTTATATTTGCAGATCTTAGAGGTGTGGCCTTGTCCTGATGGCCTGAAATGGTTCTCCAGCCATTTCACAATACACACGAAGGATAGAGAAAAGGGAGAGAAGGCACAACCTCCCTCTACTTCTCAGGAATTACATATCTGACACCCGCTTCTGTCACACTGTTAGGAGTATGCCTGTCCCTGGGCCTCTACACCCATTAGCAAGAAGCAGAGTCTTTTTTTGGGGGAGGTGGTCATTTCAAAGCTGAGATTCACTTTCCTTGAGACAGGGTGAATGGGCATGGGGCTTCAAAGGTACACAAGCTCCAACTCTCTCTGTTCTGTGTCACACAGCATCACTCTGTGCATTGCACCTATAGAAAGAAAGCTCAGAGGCCAGGGAGATAGCTCCGTGGCACAAGTGGCCTGCCTGGCAAGTGTAAGGTTGCGAGTTTGAACCCCAGTCCTGCCAAAAAAAAAAAAAAAAAAAAAGAAAGCTCATGCTGCCATCTCTTAGCCCAGTTGCAGATTCTCACAGCTTGTTTTTGGTGGCTAATCCTATTTTTAGCCACCTTTTGCTACTTTTCCCTTGTTACCCAGAGAACCGTGAAAATAAGTAGGTACACAGGAAGGGCATACAGAAAAGAAGTGCCATCTTTCCCTGACAGGCAGTAGACACTCAGATTAGTCAGTCACTGTGGGCCTAGAGAAACAGCAACGAAGAATTACCTGGTATGCTTTTAAGCCCTCTGTGTCAGTCTGTGGAACCTGCTCTTTGATGTCAGTGTGTACTTCAGTACCCCTGCGTGCCCACCTAGCTGTCTCCTGGCGCCTCTGCCCTCCGTGGGCTGTGCCTGTTGCCAGGACACTTTCCATTCCTCAGTGCAGGTACTGTGAGCCTGCACACAGTCTCTCTGCCTGTCCCTGGGCCTTTGGCTCTGAGGCACAGTGTCAAGCTCACCTTTGCACCTCTAGCATCTGGCATTTAGAAAGGATTTTGAGATGAATATATGCTGACCAGACTGCTAAATTATCAATAGTGCTACACTGAATACTGTCTGAAGAAACTTAAAGCGTGTTTAATTTTCCATCTGAGCAGTAATAATTGGTAAGAGTGTGTCAAATTTGGATGCAGTAGCTTCCACTAAGAGATGTATCCAGCTATAATCTCTCAGTTTGATCACTGAACTGTTCTTAGATCAAACAGACATCTTAAGGATATTTATCCAGTGGCAGCAGTAAAATGTCTTTGTCCATCAACATGTCAGCATTACCTTCTCTGCTGTCTCTCCCTCTCTCCCTAGACATGTCTCACCAAACAAAAGAAACACTGCCTGAACAGATTGTCACAGCTCAAGGAGCATATATAATACCCTGGGAAAGAATTTTAAAATTAAAATACAAATGTATGTGTTCAATCTTGAACTAATGGTACTGCCTGGTCTTTGGGAGCAAAAGAATCTTCCACTGGAATTGGGGGGGGGGGGGGATCCCGGAATGCCTCTGTGTATTTTCCCACTCAAAATTATAAAGTAGAAATGGAGAATATGCACCAGAGGAAAGGAAGTGGCATGAAAATGGGAGCCGCGTGCTAGGGAAAAAGTTTTCTTCTTTCCCAGATTTTATTACACCCTTGACAGCAATTGAAAGTTAATCATGGAAACTACTGCCCCTCACACTAGAGAAGGCAAACCCTAGAGAAGAGTAATGACCTCAGGTTTGCAGCTGTTGCTCATTTTTCAAGTTCCAGGCCAATCCGATCCCCTTGCAAGCCTGGTTTCAAGCATACATAATGGAGTTGGCTTTTGAAGAATAGATATGGATGTGGCCAGTGGCCTCAGGATGCCATTCTGCGATGGATGGGCCCTGCTTGCCAGTAGACCACATTGCACAGATGCTGGGGAAGGTACTTGTACTAGCCACATTCCAGCAGCTTGGATTCCTTACATGACTTCGCAAAGGCAAGGCAGAATGGGAAGGCCGGTTTAACTCTGTGGGGAATTCTGTGGGCCTCTTATTTCTCACTTTAAAATGAATGATAGCATTCTTGACTCAGGATTTTCTTGATTAGGACTTCACAGTGTTAAAACTGTCCATGCCTGTGGTCTGCAGCTGACTTCATAGGGTACTGAAATAAGTTGAGAAATGCATAAGGAACACGAAAAATACAAAGCCTAGCCAGGAAAGGGTGGATGTTCACCTGAGCAGACAATGTGGTGTGGTGAGGTTCTTCATCCTCGGAGCAGAGCAGCGTTTGTGATTGCCCTTAATATTAAGAGATTTTTTTCCTCAGAATATCACTTGTGTAGCTTTCTTTAATCAGGTTTACTACCAACAAGTCAGACCACATCCATTCCTCAGGCTGGGGGGAAAGTACACGTAGAGCCCCTTCAAATTTTCCATCTTTCAAGGTTAGAACCTAGGACATTGCAGACATTCTCCCACCTAAAGTAAGGATCCTTTGAAGCCAACAAAGACAGGCCTTGGGGGTTGGTGAAAGCAGGCTCTCTGTAAAAGTGAACAGAAGTTATGGATGCAAACAAGACAGGGGCCTGTGTGTAGGGCCAAGCTTTTTCTCAGCCAACTGCCTCTTTCCCATCTGAAAGACACTTGGGACCAACCAGCAGCTATCAGCTTATCAACTGTGTGTTCATTTATAAAACTTCTGCATCTAAGTCTCTGGTTGCAAGCTCAATCCCAGAGCCAAAATTAAAGCAGCAAATGTGTTTCTGGGCTAAAATTATCAGAAGAAAATTAATTGGAATTTTGCCTAATTGAGAAATCTGGGGAGAGTCAGGGAAGGATGCTGTGGCCTTGCTACAGACCCAAGTCTATCTGTAAGTTGTGGGGCCAGCTGGTCAGCCCTGGGCCTCATAGACAGCAGCCCATTGTCAAATTTTAAACTCTCTAAGGAAAGGTCCATAAAGGTCCTGTTGGGGGTATTTTTAAATAGGAAATGTTTCTGGTTCTTATCTATAAAGGTAATTCCCTTTTTAGTTCCAATCACAACATACTCTTTTGTTTAAAAGAGGTTTTCCCCAGTCTCTAGCCAGAAAGTGCATCTGTTAACAATCTTTTGGATTTTAAACTGAAGTTTTTTAAACAATGAACCATCTGACCACAAAAGGCATCTGGCCATACTGTATTTATTTATTGTTAACATGATTTTTAAATCCTGGGAAAAGTAAGGAGTTGGTCTTCAGGGGGGTGCAGATAAAGCAGTGTGTATACTGCATTGTGCCAACAGCAAGCTTATCAGCACAGGAGGACATTTTCTTTAATTGCTGTTCTTCCCAGTGTGTTCTTCCCAGGAGCCAGTGTGTTAGTTCTGTCCCTTAGTCAGTCCTTATAAATGTCTAGGAGATTGTTTACCCTTTGTCGGGCTTTAGGCTTTGCAGAAGAAGTGAGTGGGGCTATAGATATTATTATGTTGTTAGCTGCCATAGTGACAACAGATGTTTGAGGTAAGATCAGGATTTGATGACTGCCTGATTTTTCCTCCTTTATTTCTGACCTTGAAAGCCAATGCTTAAGAAAGTAATACTGCTTTTCATTTTGTGTTCTGTATGTTTCAAAAGCTACTTAGGGAAAGTGAATTTCCACTCTCCTGATGAGTGTGTATTTGATTTTAGCTAAAGTAAGTCACTCAAGAATCTTGCCTCTCAGCCAGGGTATGGTGGCACACACCTGTAATCCCAACACTTGGGAGGCTGAGGTAGGAGGATCGGTGCAAGTTCGAGACTAGCCTGGGCTACAGAAAATGAGCTCAAGGCCAGCCTGAACTGCATAGAGAGACCTTGTCACAAAAAGACAAAAAAAAAAAGGAATCTAGGAATCTTGCCTCTCTTGGCTCTGATTCACCTGTTTTGTTTCCTGCAAACTAAAGATCTGATGCTGGCCCTAGCATCTTTCACAGGCATCTAGGAAAACTGGCTGAAAACTAAGCTAGTAGTTTTTGATTCCAATTATTTGGTTTGTGTATCGTAATGGGTTCAATTCCACACTGCTCCCCACCAAAAGAACTGTTCCTTGCCCTCCACACATGACCACAGAGATGAAACTTGCATCATATGTGGGCATCAGGCCATGGTTGTTTTAGTTCCTTGAGCATGGGACTCTCCTGTGCTTGGAATATAGGGAGCCAATAAGTTGATCAAAACACAACTTAAAGAACGTGTGCTAAAGCAGTGGAATTAAAGGCAAAGAATCTCTGATTTTCTCCATAATTGTCAACATACCAGCTAAAAAACAAAGAAGTGAGTGGAGACATTAATCCTCTATTTCCAGTATTCCACTGAGAAGCTGTTGTGGTTGCTTTAGGGGAATGATAAAGGTCAGCATTTGGCCTGAATATTTTAGAGTGAACACAAATTAGGTATCCTTTTCTTTCTTTCACTGTGTTTGCTTAAACATATGTGGAGTGAGCATTGGTTTGACAGGTGTCTACTCTGCTAAATAGCAAGAAACTTTTTATCAGTGATGGGATCAAATCCAGGGTCTCATAAATGCTAGGCAAGTACACCACCACTGAGCTATGCCACTGCCCTGTATCTTAACTTCTTTAGAAGTGCAATTTGGTCCCCTACCACAGAAGCCTAGGAGCACCTCCAAACTCTGCAGGCTCAGAAAAACTGCATTGTCTACATCATCTCTACATTGAGAGATGAGGTTTTGTATGTACTCCCTCATTTAAGCAGTAAAAAATGACTACCTTTGGGTATCTGGTGTTTCAGTCAAGTATGCAATTAGTCAAGAGCAGGTTGGTGTATGATTTACAAGTTCTGTACTGGATGTCTTCTTTAGGGAAGATTCTTGGCCAGATTCTGAAGCTGATTAAGCAAATAGGTCAAATTTCCTGGAGAGGATGGTTCTGGTAGGATAAGCAGTAAAACCAAATGATTATTGTCTTGTCATAAGCACCACAATAGGGAATAGGCTCTAGGGCACAAGGAAGGGGTGACTAAACTGACTCTTCCTCAACCACTTGGACCACCTGCCAGTTACACCAGTGAGAGTGTTGATGTCACACTTTATCCCACCACCTAGTAACTGGCTCATTTCAATGTTTGAGCTCTGTTCACATGTACTATATTCTTTCCCTTCTGATCTGTATTTTGTTCTGTTCCTTTTACTCTTGCTTAAATAGTCATATGTAGGCTGTAGACCTTATATAGTTTGTAAGGTTGTCAGAAAATCTGTAAGAAGCTTCATTTGAAAAATTAAGACATTCTATGAGGGAAAACTAAAATAACTCAGGCTTATTTGGGCCAGAAATAGAAAAGCCAAATGGAAACTCCAGCACACGCTAGTTTTCAGTAGGTATGCCCCAGCAAAGCTGTGTTATTGCTAAAACATTACCATTTCCAGCTTCCAACTTGACTCTCCCAATGAAAACCACCCAGCCATCTATCCCTTCCCACAGGGCCCTACCCATCTTTTCCATGACTAAGGGACTAGAGGGCTGGCTGGTCCCTAACTCATCCTGGGACTCAAGGTCCTGGTGCCATGCCACATCAGTGGTTCTCACTCACTGATGGCTGTACTTTACTGCTGAGTAAATATTTTGAACATTGATCTAAGAATGAGATACTGACTATTCTACAGATAGTGACAAGAGCCATTGGGTGATGTGTGGATTCCCCTTCTAGAAGGTGATTGGGATGCAGAGAGAGAATGATGTTGAAGGTATTCTTCACAGAATGATTATGTTATGGTTCATGCCCATAACAATATCTCACACGCAGTGAAAGTATTTCTAAAAAAGTTTTAATAATACAGAAAACTGCTCAGTGGATAATCTCAAGGCTAAGAAAAGAGTAAAAGGATATGTGACCACAAGTTTGCTACAGTGTATATGTAGATAAATAGATGAACAAACACCTGTAGGTAGGATGGTGAATGATAACTGGTGGAGTTAAATAGGTTTGGAGTAGTCTGTCTAAGCAAGTAGGAGCCACAACACTTGGAGAGTCCGCTGAGAAGCAGGAAAAGGAAACATGAAATAACGCTACTTAAACGTAAGTGTAATCTGGGGACAAGAAGAGCCTGAATCCAAGGAAAGAAGAGGAAAATACATGCCATGTTTCCCCATCAATGTATTCGGGCAGATACCACTAATCAGTTACCATACTATTCCATGATGAGAACATTCACTGAATCTGTCTAAAAATTCTCCAGGATTCCATTCCCAATTATTCAGAGTCAAACAATCAGATAAATCAACTCCACCAGTTGATTTAGTTTTTTTCTTTTACATAAGTATTTCCCTTCTTGCTACAGTGCATTAATCCCTCCCTTACTTTGACATATATGTATTTTAATTATAAAGATAAAATGGCTTTATTTAAAATTGACATGATTTTTCTTTTTTTTTTCTTTTTCTTTTTCTTTTTCTTTTCAATCAGGCTTTAGAGAAGCAGGACCATTAGGAGATCTCAGTGTGTGTGTGTGTGTGTGTGTGTGTGTCTGTGTGTCTGTGTGTGTGTCTGTGTGTGTGTGTGTGTATGTGTGTATGTGTGTCTCCATTTGGTGTAGGGATTTGCTATTCAGTCACCCTAGAAGCTGACTGCAGTCTTTTCGGGGCTGTGCAGAGGCCTCAGGTCCACAGGGCAGCTAGGTGCAAAAGGAACATGGTGGGCTGAGGGGCAAGCAGGGATGAGCTGTAGCCTGTGAGCACATTCTGAAAGGCACGTTCTTCTTGGCACTGACTTACTGGGTTTCTGCAGTAGCCCAAGCCCTTAGCTAGAGTGTCTTACACACACACCAAGAACTTGCTTCACACTGCCCAGTCAGTGAGCAGGTAACCATAACATATCAGAAGTGCTGCCAGCCAGCACTCATGGAAGGGGCTCTCCAGTGCTCCTGCCTCCACCCAAGCCACTCAGCCTTCTGCACACCACCAGGCTACCACACAGTTCTTCAGCTTAGGAGGGAAAATAATCGCCTTTAAAATCCAAGCCTGGCAGTGGTTCTTTATCTAGCTTTGGGCCCCTTCCTCCCCTATACCATAGTTTTTTCTCTGTTCCCTCAGAGGTTTAAAAAAAAGATGTTCCAGCAAGCACATTTTATATTGTATATCGTAAACTAATATTAAGGAAAAAAAAAAAAAAAAAGACTTCAGGAGGGCAGAAATAAGTTTGATTACAGAACTCACATCAAAAATTAATGAACTTTTAAAAGCAAAAATGAACAAAATCATCAACATAATCAAGACAAATATTTTTAAAATGGGAGCAAATTGCAGTGCGATGCAAGTACGTGTATACATACACATACAATTTTAAAACCAGACATTCAGAATGCATATACATACATAGGTGCATTTCAGATATTTGAAGTTCACAGTTCTGATAAATTAGACATCCATAGGTGAGCTCAGTCCTTTATACAGTACAGCAAAGCAATTAAAAATAACTGAGAAAGATGTAGTCATTGTAATTCTTACAGCAGGTTTACCTTTTTAATAAAACCAGTGAGCTCTATGAGCTACTAGTTATTTATATAATTAAAGGCCATCTTATCAATTAACCTCTCTAATTCTCTTTCTTTCTCAAGTGAGATCAGTTTTACAACCCTGAAAATGAAGAGCTCACTGACACAATTATTAGAGAGCTTGGGGCATGCTGGTGTTAGACCTTGTCACACTGTGAATTGAACTTCTCTTGTTCACCCATGTGCTGACCAGGGATTCATCATTTCTGCATTCTTCAGGAGGGATGTCTGGATTTTTTAGGGCAGTAGTGAGAATTTCAAAATATACCTTTGCCTTAGTTGATCCACTGGACATTCTAGAGGCAGAGAGAATACTTCAGGAGACAAGATTATAGGTGAAGCAGGAGGCCAAGAAGTCCTTCCTGTTAGCATTAGAGACTGGTAAGACAAAAACTTGCTTGTGGCAAAAGATCTAGGCAGTGATGAGCCACCTGCTGTCCCTGTCTCCTATGTGTCCAACTTTACTCCTTCTCCTCAGGGCAGAGCCCTGCTGCCTCAGAGCTTTGTGGAGCAGTCCTTGCTCAGGGAGAAGCTCACATGATTGGCTTTGTCTTGCAAGCAGCCATCAACAGGACAAGTCAGAAAAATGTACGTGAGTGGAAGACAGAACACTTGTGAGCAAAGTTTAAATTCCTGCTGTCTGTTGCCTAGAAGAATGAAGTGTTTAATGATTATTTTTAGTTTTGATATAAGAGGATTAAAGAGTATGTTTAAATGAAAACATTACTAGCACCATTATTTGCAATGGAGGAAAAATCTTTTTATGGAACACATTAGGAGGTCCCACAAAGCAAGCCAGTTTCCATGAACAAGTAACTTATTAGGTAGAAGTGATACAGATTTACAAGTTCTCTTTTCTGCATGAAATGCACTCAGTGTTGCATGTTGTAAGTTAGTAGTATATTATAGCAGTATTCTACATGAAGATAAGCTAATGAAACAAATCTTTTTCTTTTCTTTCTTTTTTTTTTTAAGTTATGTGCAGAATAGATTTATTGGGAGAAAGAAAACTCCTGCACGAGAGAGGAACAGGAGGGGGTCCCGAGTGGGTGGTCCCCAGAACAAATCTGTAATATTGGGGAGATGATAAAACAGTATTTTAGCATAGCTGCAGATACTGCTAATCACCACAGCAGACGTTCTGAGTTTGGGTAAGTTGGCATTCTCTCAACTTCCTAACCAAGAAAACTAATTTTAAAAAAAAGAACCTCTGGTAACTTTCCCATCTAGTTATGCAGTAAACCATTATTTACTGATTGATTAATTTTTGTTGTGAAGATTTTAAATATAGAAAAAATATGGAATTTGGTAAACATTTAGATCTAACAAGCACTAAAAACATTTTGCAATATTCACCTAATATTAAAAAAAAGGAATAAACCTTATAGTCAAAGCTCAAGGTGACCTCTGTATGTATGTGTGTGTGTATATATATATATATATATATATATATATATATGTTCATTTTAACTGCTCATGGCATTTCATTTAACAGACAAGTCATAGTTTATTTTTACTTGTATTGGACAATACTTATTTTCAATTTGTTGACAGTGTAACGTTGCAATGAATATTTGAGACTTTCTCTAGGATAGACACCTAGACTTACAATTTCTGAGTTGTCTGAGATAAGTATTTTCGTCTTTAATTGATCTTCAAAGGGATGGCAGTGAGTATCATGTGGCTCTGATCAGTTCTCGTACATGAGTTTGAATATTTCTGGTATGAGAGACTGCCATGAAAACACTTTAGTTTCCACCATATGTCTTAAAATTGGAATAGAAATTACTGCTGTAGAAAGTGCTCATTTACAGAAACTCCAAGGCTTAGAAAATAAAAGCATTCCATTAAAATATTCATAAAACTATACAAAAATACAGAATATTACAATATTATATAAAAATGGACAGTTCACTCAGAACGCTGTGTATTTCATTTGATCATAAAGGAAATGGCTTGGTTTGTGTTTCAGTCTTCCTTCCCTCTAGACCTTTTGCACTCTTAGTTCTAGACCCAGACAAACTGTGTTTCCATCTTTAGAAGCTCTTGACTGATCCATGTGCTGTCATCAAACACAGGAAATCCCTCGCAGCCTTTGCCACGTCCTGGTGAGTGACCTAAGTGCAGGTGCAGAACCAGCCTGTCTGTATAAACAGCAAGTACCCAGCTTCGAGGAACCCTTCAAGCAGAGCCAGCATCTTTATCTTGCATTTCTTTGTAAGCATTTTCAAAGTTTGTCCATACCTCCTCTAGGTATTCTTAAATTGAGGAGTTTAATTCGTTGTGTGTCTCTCATTCCTAAATTATGAGGTCTTCCAGATATGCAGGCCAGTTCCAGAATTGAAGGTTGTTCTTTCATGTCTATAAAAGCTTTGCCTCGTTCTTGGTAGCTTTGTAAAGACAGAGAGCTTGTATCTGTTCTATGGATGCCATCTCATTGCTTGCTCCCTAAGCATTTCCTCAGTAAACAACATCCTTTGACTCTAGGCCTTGTTCTCCTTGTGATTAGTGAAAACCTGGTTTAAGATGGGTGGGCATCTATGATTATATGACTAATAACCATTCACACAGCGATGGTACAGAGCATATTTGATCATGTGGGTCACAGAGGTCAGAGCACATGCTCATCTTGGAGCCCTCCATCTTTGCCACAGAACACTTATCAACAGGGCTGCTGTAGGACCAACATTCTGAATGTGATTGTGAGGCCCGCTGAGCCCATTGCTAAGGCCTGTGGCACAGATGTGCAGAATTGCCACAATTTTGAAGTTTTGGGGTGTACTTTTTTAGGCATTAGCAAAAACTGTTGGGGTCTCATAGAACCCAGAATGAATGTGGATAGGGAATCCAAGACAGTAGTCTTGTGACACCTTCATCTGCAATGGAAAAAGATATCACCAGATGAGCGAATGCCGAGGCACACCCAACATTGGAGACCTTCCTGCCAAGCCAGTGCATACCCCCTGTCCCATTATTCCTCAGAACTATGGCTTCTTGCCCTGATTGGCTAAATGGGCTACAAGTAACCTCAAGCATAGTTGGCAAAAACAAAAACAAACTTATCTGATTGTTTGACTCTGAATAATTGGGAATGGAATCCTGGAGAATTTTTAGACAGATTCAGTGAATGTTCTCATCATGGAATAGTATGGTAACTGATTAGTGGTATCTGCCCAAATACATTGATGGGGAAACATGGCGTGTATTTTCCTCTCCTTTCCTTGGATTCAGGCTCTTCTTGTCCCCAGATTACACTTACATTTAAGTAGCATTATTTCATGTTTCCTTTTCCTGCTTCTCAGCGGACTCTCCAAGTGTTGTGGCTCCTACTTGCTTAGATAGACTATTCCAAACCTATTTAACTCCACCAACACCAGGATATAAGTTTGTGAAAGGCTCAGTGGAAGGAAATTCCCACTTCAGCAGAAAGATGAAAGGGAAACAAAAGGACACTTTTCCTATGTCTGTTACACGCACACACATGCACACACACACACACACACACACACACACACACACACACACGTGTCCGCATACGCACCCAGTAAGTTCCTGACATATGTACTAGTTGCATTCTGGGAGAATTGTTCATACATTGAACTCATTTGTTAGTGCACAATGAATCTCACATAGGTCACCTGTGACAGTTGGCAACATAAATATTTGTGAGTGTATTTTGACTAGTAACACGTGTCTGATGTTATTTAATCTATTTCATGCCTGGTGCATTTTAGAATTTCTCATCTTTCAAACTAGGAAGAGGGTTCCTGCTTCCAATGTAAGTTAGAATTTGCACTAATACTTCTAATTTGGGGTTCTCAGAATTCCTTATACTCCAAGAAGCTGGTAATTTGTGGCAATAGGAATGGGTTAGAGGAGAAAGTCTATTGGAGAATTCCACCCTTAAATTACAGTGTCTGAAATTCTCAGTTCTCCTCCAACACACTGCAGAGCAGCTTTTGATTTGAACGGACCTAAATGATATCCTTTTATCTGTCCCCATAGATAAGGAAAGCATTCTGTTTCCTCAATCTCTTCTTCAGTGTTCTTTCCCACTTTCCAGTTTGGGTGCTTATGTTAAAGTGGTGTCTTCCAAATGATGCTTTTCTTTTTTATTTCATTTTCCCAAAACGCTATCATTATGTCAGTAGTACGTTGTAGACTGAATGAAGTCTTAAAATTAGAAATGCATTCATGCTTCTCCTAGTGGATAATTAGCCATGCATTAGAGTATTTTTGTAGTCATCCTGAGAATGGTTCCCTATGTAAAATATGCTGTTTTGTGCTCACTCATTCCCCTGCTTCTCTTTTTAGTTTAATTACTATTTCCAGAGTCCTCTCTTTATAGTTCATGTTAAGCATTCTATTGCAAATCATAGACATGCTTTGATTATTTGCCCAAGAGCCAGTTACAGAACAGCAAGTTCACTTTATAGCATTTGGAAAGTGTAGTGTGGTAGCAACAAATCTGGTATCAAGATGCAAGGCAGCAGAGGCCATTGACACCACTGGTTGGGGTTCCACACTGCAGGCTGGCATGATGTGTGTCCAGCATGGTCATTTACACACCATCCAACCCCAGGGTACCTGGTCTGTGGGTAGAGATTTCCCTCTTAATAAATTGTGTTAAAGTCATTTCATGTTATTGCACATTGCTGTCACAGGCATAGTACCTGCCTTCAGGGAAATACTGGATTGTATCATTTCTGAAAATAATATTTAGTGAATGTTTCTTTTTGTCATGAAAGTGAAGGGAAATTGTCATCCAAAATTGGTTGCAGATGTTGGAGTTGTGCTGGTTGAGATTTTTAGGTTTCTGTCATATTCCATGCTGTGAAATGCTTTGCCGAAGGAATGGCTTGCTAAAATAAACAAACATCTCACAGTTTGGGAAATGAACTGTAAAGTCTCACCTGTTAGTTATAGGTAAGGATTATGACTGCTTTCTTAGATATACTAACACATGAAATGCATTTACCTCCCTCTGAATTCTGTAGATGACTTTAAGATTTCAACTTTATGAAGTCAGCTGGGGCTTGTTCAGGAACAAAGAGGGTGTGGAGCCTGGATTATTTCAAAATGTCATATTCTTGGTTTCTGTTGTTGCTATTCCTTCCCACAGCATAAGTGTCTCTGTTTAGAGTGTCACTGTTCTTGCTTTTCTGGAGTCCCTGACTTTGGGCAGAACAGGAACAATAACTGGCTAAGAAGCAGTACAAGCTGGATTTTTCATATACTATCTCCTTTCTGGCCATTTAGAAGTTTTTGATGATTTTCTCAGTGTAAAGTAAAGATAGTGAAACAACATATGTCAGTGTAACATTTTGTGTGAGTAGAGTAGTGTTTCAGAGCATTATTTCTTAGTGGAGTTGAAATGTGACTGGACTTGTCTTTGTTTTGAAGTTACAAGATACACTGAGAAACACTGGAGTTTAGTGAAAAAGCAGGAGAGCTTTGACTGTCTCTTAGAACATGCTGAGAGTGAAGTTTGTCAGTAGGAATAGCTCTTGCTCTTGGCAATTCTTGCATAGACTTGCGCCTATTGTCAGAATAAGCTTGAGGGGCTGGAGAAATAGCTCAGTAGAATAAGCGCTTGCCTGGCAAATACAAGGACCTGAGTTCAATCCCCAGGCCCGCAAAAAAAAAAAAAAAAGAATAAGCTTGTAGTGTTCTGAGAACCTCTTAGCTCTAAAGTTTGGAAGTACAAAGTCTAGTGATGTCTCGCATTCCTTGGTCACAAGGAAAATAGGGAATGTGGTTATTGCTATATTTTTGTAATGCATAGTCTAGGATAGAACTCAGTAAATGTTTGCTTGGTAAGTAATGGAGTGAGACAGAAAGAAACTGACTATTTAGAGTCATTATGAGCATGGTAAAAAAGGGATTCTGTTCCTACCCTGCCCTTGAGATATTCACCAGTACAATAATAGTAGCACTATGGACTTAGGCTATTTGTACAAGTGTTAGATTTCAAATACTACCATGTTTCTGAAACTTTTATATATGTCATTCTTCCATGGCATCTGCTCTAGAACAAACTGGGAGCATTAGTCAGGTACAGTCTCCTTTCTAGCCAGAGAGTCTAAACTCACTGAGCACATGGCTGTATTTCATCATCAGTTTAGGAAGTCATAGTACCACAGATACATGGCCAGCATGTTTCTAGGGGACAGGAGAGGATCAAGTGTCCCTTTCAAAGAAGGCAAAATAAAATGATCATGAGCTCAGTAGCCTCAATTAGCAGTTCTGATATACAGATAGAAACATGCTGTGCAGCCAAGCTGAGGCAACAGGAATGGAATTGGGATGAAGTTGTGAGGATGGGGAGACGTTACAGAGGAATGTGTACATTTAGGTATAAAGGCCCAGGAGCATAGTGTTGCTTCCATATTACACCCCTATTGATTCTTCAACCGGGAAATATTGACCATGCATTTCTTTTTTGTTTGTTTGTTCGTTTGTTTATTAGAGGAAAAAAAGCTCATATGCAAAAGAGAGACAGGAGGAGGCCCCGAGCAGGTTGTCTCTCGATCATGCATTTCTTATTCTGCTGCACTGCAACTATATTAGCATGTATGTGTTGGGGGGTATATTTAATATACTGTCTGTATTCTGCAGAGTTGTCTTCCTTTTGTTGTCATTGAGCTGTTTCACAAATCTGTAAATAGCTGTTTTTTAAAAAGCACTTATATCTTATACTCTGACCAACTACTTTGTAGATAACAATAGATAGTATATTAACCATTATTGATCTTTTATTATCTTGATTTGAAATTCTATATTTTTTTTTCTCTTTTAAGGTTTTTTCTTTTTCTTTTAAGAAGATGAAGTGTCAAACTGAGAGCACTTCAAATGATTCTTAGCCATTGAAATGAAAATTGTACCTGGTGCAGTTGGTTATTACCTTCTCAATATGTTTTATATCTGTTTGTAAATTTATTCCAACACTGATAATGTATGTACGTCCACTCTTTGGTTTCTCTTTTCAACTGCAACGTCTTATCAGTTCCCTTAGTTATTAATGAGTTCATGTCATATTTTTACTTTTTAAAAGATTCTTTATCAATATAGAATATTAAATGTAGAAAATTGATAAAGAGGAGCTAATGTATTATAAATGATCTGAATTCTTTAAGAATATTTTATTCTGAAAAAATGTGATAGGCAAGCAGGAGGCTCTCAGTGGGAAAATGTAATGTTTTATGTAGACTTACCAGACTTTAGGGGAGAGAACAGAGTTCTGCCAGTCAGAAGAGGCATCTCAGACTTCATGTGTATAAGTGGAAGAAGTCCATGTGATGTGTAACAGAGGAGTATACAAGAGAAGGGGCAGAAATAGCACAAAGTGCAATCTGGAGGTGAGAAAAATAGTACTCTATAGAGGTTTAAATGTCCAACAAAGTGACCGCAGATATTATTCCTAACCACGTATGTTCAATTCTGCTAAAGATTTTTGTGTTAGAGCTAAAGCATCCTCCATCTTATAACCTGATGTTATGACTTAGTTTATGGCCAACTTTGTTAAAATATGGACACTTAATGAAACAAGAAAGAGCTCTTATGTTTACTTTCCCTGTATTTGGCACGTGTCTTTTATGTGGACTGATTATCAGTTGAAGAAGAGTTGTTTTCCTTTCTCAGGGAGGAGATTTTGGTGGGAAATCCTCCAGTCTGAGCAGAGACTGCCTAACATGGTGTGTGAGGGATACAAGTCTGTGAGAAGAGTTGTTTCATTGGAATGCAGATGTGTTTGTGGAGTTATCTTTGCAAATAGTAGACATGAAATTCTGATAAACTTGTGGAAAATTTGAGCTTTATTTATGAATTGAGGAAGATAAGCTGGTGCTAAATAGCCAGTGGAAGAGATGTTGGCATGGTAGAATAGAGGATTTGGGGAGAACATAATGACTTTGTTCAAATGGTTTAAATATTTGCTGGGTTGTTTTTCCTAGGGGGATTAGACTTAGTCTGTGTGTTTCTGGAGGGCAAAACTAAGGCCAGCAAGTGCTTTAAGTCTCAAGGAGACAGCTCTCAATTCAGTATGAGGCAGATTTCCTGATGTTATATGGCAGGGCTGGTTCTAAAAGATTATGGATTACTCTGGAAGCCTGGGGGAGGGTGCGGGAGAGGCACCTCTGGGGTCTCTCTGGGAGGAGAGACTCAGACTAGGTTATCTTGAGGGTTAATGACCAGCCATCTTATTAATTCTGTGATGACTTGTCCTTAAAAATATGCAGATATTTTATTATAGCTTTAGGAAAAATGAAGAGGGAAGTTTATTCTTTCTTCCACCATCCCAAGTGGTAAATATGAAAGTTATTGTTTTCGTAAGTCACCCTCATGTCTTTCCCGATAAGTGACTGATATTCTGAGGCTTAGGAGGAAGTGGATTTCCTCGCAGATGAAGAACCTGCTGTTCTGTAATCATTCTTTGTGTGGGCCCAACCAGATTTTGGCAACAGATGCACTTGATGTATAATTGTAGCAGTAGCCAAAAAATGTAACCAGGACTGGCAGTCCCCATGACCACATGAGCATCTGAAAAAGTGAAAACAGAGGAGTTATCTTCTGTACCCAACTGCCTGCCTTTAGCAAGCTGTAGATGTAGAATAATTTCAGCCCACTTGCTGGGATTGGCAAAGGGTGGGAAATAGTGTCAGGATCCCAATATTGTGGAGCTCTTACTGCTCCTCAATGAAAGAAGAATAAAATAGAATTGGGAACAGCAGATACCAGATGTAAAGGACCTATGCTGCTATGCTGTTTTACTTAGCTGGATTAAACTCTTCAGGAGGTAGTGAGCCTGGAAGGCAATAGACTGCAAGTTTGCAGGTCACTGCTTCTCTGGAAAACATTGAGATTACTGGGCAGATTCCAAATAATTACCAAGCTGGTCCTGATTTATAGCTGGAATTAGATGTAGAGTGGCTTCTGGAAGAGGGGAAAACATGAAATGTTTTGGTGACTATATTAGGAATGCAATATACTCCCGTTCTCTTGAGAGCCAAGCTTACACCACCAGATCCTTGCTGTGACCACTCCTGGTCAGTCACTCGTTCTGTTGCATGGCTATTGCTGAAACAAAGGGGCAGCACCCATAGCGTATTTCACACTGCATGAGTTGCTTCGTGGTGGCACACTGCGTGGGTTGAAAAGCTTAAAATGCTGTTTGTCTGGCCATGCAGTCTGCTGACCCCTTGTCTACCAGGTTTTTCCACACCTCACCATGGCATCTTTTGACAGAATGATGTCTACACTATTTTTGAGCTGAAAGGTAAAGTGAGCAAAAGTTATGGTATAGCCTCCTATGCAGTTTTTTCCGTCCTCTCTCTGCCCTTCCTTCCCTTATGCACAGACCTACCCTTGTGTTAGCACCTGTTCCCAATCATTCACTTGAATTTTTTTAGGCTCCACATTCTAGGAATTCATGCTCATTGAATAAGCCACTTTGACCTGTCTGCCCTTTTCTGCTTAGTTTTCTGTAAAACTCCAGGTTGAGCAAATTTACTTAATAGCTATTGTATTCAGTAGTACATGGAACTAGCCAGCTAGGCCCATGAAATCCTGAATGGTAATGACAATTTAGTTCAATAAGGTGACCATTGTGCTTGTTTAGAAGAGATAGAATTGCATGATCCTATAAATGATAAGTTAATACGAATTTTCTAATAACATGTTCTTTGCACATAGAACAGATTTTCATTAGTTATCAGTTGACTTTCCCCTGTAATGGGACTCACTAATAATAATAATACTACCATTTCTGCAGCTGACATACATTTGATTAAATTTAGTATGTCATATCTATTTTGGACATGATAGTAATAGTATGCATTGATTACTAGTCAATTTACATTGAAAGAGTCCGTCTTTCTTTCCTGATGAATATTATCTAAGAACCTTGTGGACATGTAAGAGCACATGTGCAGATTTATGGCTTCAGTTGGCTGACTAAACATTGCTCCAGCCTGTGATTTGTGGTCTGGTCAGCAGCCGCAGATGTCCTTTACAATTGATTAACCTTTCACACAACCTGTCCTTGGCCTCACCAAGGGCATCTTAGACAGAAGGCAAGTTCCACAGTGCTGCCATGTTGTTAATTTTGGAAAACAGTCCTGTTTAAGAAAGTTTCTCCCCACCAAAAAAGAAAGGATCCTGTGGATATTTCTAAAAAAAAACTATTTAATGAAGTAATATGTCTTTGGCACATAATTTTGTACCTGTCCTTTGAGTCCTATTTATTTT
>PVJA010016699.1:8986-43101 GCA_004027025.1 Myocastor coypus
CTATCTAAAAAGAAGAAACACAGGAAGAAGTGGAGGAGGAGGAGGAGGAGGAGGAGGAGGAGGAGGAGGAGGAGGAGGAGGAAGAGGAGGAGAAACGAGAAAACAAAACAAAAAGAACTCACCTCTCAGCAGGTGGTTCAGTTGGCTTTATAGGACTAATATCAGCAAAAGTAATGGAGAGACTTATTTCATAGGCCCTGCTCTGGTCACTCAGGAGGTTGGGCTTGCTGCTGTTCAGGAATAGGTGACGTCTGTCTTGGGCAAAAGCTGGGACTGTCAGGGCTGAACTTCATCAGAATCCTGTGCAACCTCAGCAGCTATGGCTAGGAGCCGCTCCCATCCTTGCGTTCTTCAGAAATGGCGAGCCAGCTGACTGCATGGCGCTTACAGCTTCTGCCAGAAGACTTGTGTCTATCCTCCCTGTGGCTCCCACTCGAGGAGACTCAGGATGATTCCTTTCCATTACCTGTTTCTATAAAACCTCTGACTCCCGTCCTTTTCTTTAAGATGCTCACTATTAAGGAATGTGCTCCACATTGCACAAGCCTGAAACAAGCACCTCCTTAATTACCAGGTGAACTGTGTGTGTCACAGCGCCAGCCAGCAAGGGCCTCCTTTGATGGGAGTCAGCACATCACTCCAGCTGACCTGCTGGAATGACAGCCATCTGTGCCTTCAGGTGTTTGTTGGCCTTCTTGTGGTGTAACCCTGTGAATAACCAGCCACCCCGTTGCCCCCTCAGGGACTGAGCATATTGAGAAGGGAAGGATGGCCGTATGTGCTGCAGGAGGCCAAGCAACTGTGGAAGGAGCGCTTGCATTCTGCCTGAAGCCTCAGATGCGGCAAGACAGTGGTGAAACACATCCACTTTTGCACTTATGGGAAGGAAGAAGTAATATTTAGGCAGTTGAGGTTCATTCTTGACTGGCTATGGGTGGCAGGCCAAGCAGAGCCAGACAGCAGCAGCTACTGCTTAGATCTGGGGAGCTTGCTTAGTGACTCGGATAAATCCCAAGGGTGAGCTTATGGGAAACTTTAAATTCTAGATAGAGGAGAAGCTCCAAAAAGGTTCTGTCCAGAGGGTAGGATTGGCTAAACAATAGAAGTTCAGTGGATTACATGGCAGAAAACTGGCTGGAACCATACAAGGGGAATGGATAACGCTAACTTTATGCCATATTGCTGGGAGGAATTAGTACAGTGCGTAGCAGTGATTGGGCATCTCTTGGACCTGTCTCACTCATTAAAAGATGGGGGAGGGGAGCAGCGTGATTCCTTGGCATCCATTGCGGACTCTACCTCCAGAATCAGAGTGGAAACTGAGGCTTCTGGGAAGTCAGTGGAGGTGGAACTCAGCCTTGAAGAGCAGGGCCACAATGCCAGTGTTTCAAGGGCTGAAGGCCATTATAGAAAGCAGGTTTTCAGGAGCTTCTGGGATGAGAAGCGGATCTTCCTGAGTCTCAACATGATTTGGATGTGTCCTGTCAAGGAACTGGAATCTGGGCCCTTCTGGATCCAGACCATGACAAAACCCATCAAACTGAAACTTGATTTGGTCCACACTGAGAAACCATGTGTCAGTCAGGCTTCTGCAAACCCAGGCGCATCCAGCCAGACCCGCTCCCCACCCAGGGTGCCTCCACGGTCATTACAATAAACCTCCAGCTAGCTCCTACCTCCAGAGCCAGCCCAGGGGTAGGAGCTAGCAATCCAACAAAGAAGTCAGAGATAAAACAGGTGAAAATTACTTTTACAATGTGATATAATGTGTTCATTAAGTGTGTTTGCAGTCAGTTTTTATATCCAAGCTGATCACTTGGTCCAGATCTGTTTATGGTGATTATACCATGAACCACGCCATAGGACGAGGGTAGGTTATAAGTAGGTGAGGTACCTCAGCAACCATAGGTCCCAACAAATTCACCAATAATTGCATGCCTCTGGTTAAAATTGCCAAACAAATTAAGACTCCTGGCATGGAATGTTTCTAATTAATGTTACATTAAAACAACTCAATTTCTAGCTCAGCATTTCAAATTAAGTTTTATCACCAACCACTCTAACAAAAATGATCTCTGAAGACAACCTAATTGACAAATTATATTTTAGAAAATTATATTTTAGAAAATATTTAAAAGCATGTAGCTATTTGCCAAGCTATCTTATGACAAAAATATTGTTCCGCATTTTTGGATTATATGTATTTTCTGAATATAAATCTGTCATACAGTTTTATGCATTTAGACAATTCAATCATAACTTGAATTGTATAAAAAATGAGCATTTCTCATTTTACTCACCCTATTGTAAAGGTGACAAGAGCCGGCAACTATCCCTCCAAATGAATTCACTGATAATTCTTTTCCCCTGAAATAATGAATATTGAGAGTTAGATTTACAGCTTCTGGGGAAGCCTATTTATCTTGATATTTTCTGTCCTTCCTGATTTTTATAACTTGATATTTTGTAGAACTGCTCTAGATCGACACAAATCAGACCTTGACTTTACTTTAAATATTCCCCTACTCCACTGAGTAATATAATGAAATTCTTCTACAGAATGCCTTTGGAAAACCACATTGAACTCTCACATATTAACCTCAAGTACGTATATCAAGATATTTGCAAACTAATACAATTTTAACAAAACTAGTACAATTCAAATTGAACAAATGACTTGTGGTGGTGATTGGGGGAACCGGAAAAGGGGAGAGGGCTGGATTCTAAGCCCCGAGATGAGTTTATCATTCTTTCCAGACTCCTTTATCCAACAGTAGCATTCCTCTTTTCTTTTAAAAATGAGCAGGGAGTTTTGCACAGAACAATGGCCTCTATCTTGGCAATTAAAAAGGAAAGAAAATGTTTTGTATTTATGCCTTCCCAGCGCACACTGATTGGAGGTCGTGCTCTGTCGACTCTTTTGATGCTCTGCTTATCTGAGGTTATAGACTGTCTCTTCTTCTGGGTGTTCTTTGCTTGTGGCTGAGTCATCCATAGGACTAGATCCGTTCATTTGGGCTCATCTGCACTTTGCCCAGGCATGGCACCAGGGCCACGGCCGCGAAGTTCTAACAAGGTGATGGATGCCTCTCTGTCCTTTCCTCTTCCTTTTGCTCTTCCTACTGTGTCCCTATGTCTTGCTCTGTCTCTGTCTCCATCTCCGCCAACGTCTGTCTCCATCTCTGTCTCTGTCCCTCTGTCTCTGTCTCCCTGTCTCTCTCTGTCTCTGTCTCTGTCTCTCTCCGTCTCCCTGACTGTCTGTCTCGTCTCTGTCTCTGTCTCTGTCTCTCTTTCTTTGAGCCTTTATCCCAGCCCCATCTACCAGATCAGTACACTCTTCCAAGGTCTCACAAGAGCATCTCTTGGGCCTGGACTAAAAGTTAGACAAAGATTTCAGGGTTAAAATCAAGCAACTCACAATGACTTTGAAGATTTTCTTCTTCTTTCTGTCTTGAAGTAACAGGATAAAATATCAATTCATTTTGTGGAGCATGCGCCATATGTGAGTCCTGTGCTAAGTGTTTTGCCTGTAGTATTTCTGGCCCCCAAACAGAAGGGGTTACCATATTTCATGGGCTCTCAGACGCCTTGCCTGTGGGACTCGCCATCACTTTGTCATATCCAGGAGAGAGCCCTTCTAATGGTGCCATAGCCTGCTCCAATTGCTCACTGCATCCCAGTTGCATATTGTTAAAATATGAAGGAAAAAAGTGCATGTGAGAGGTGATGATAAAGGGCTTTATGGAAACTGAAGCCCAGAGAAGCTGGGTAACGTGGCCCAGGCAGGGAGCAGCATCTCAAGCTTTGGGTTTGGCTCATCCCATGGCCCCACCTCCCTGGAAGCTGGAAAGATCTCTTTCATGAGGGTCTCATCTTCCCCACCTTCTTGTTCTCAGGAACCTGCATCAAGCCACCCTGGCTGCCACCAGAGCACAAATGATGACCCTTTTGAGACTGCTCCCCTCTCAGGGAAGCCTAATTATAGAAATGGTGCTTTCTGCCATTGCTGTAGTAATTGGGGGAGTGGTGGGGTCAGGAGGTGGCTGCTGGACCTCCTCCTCTGGCTCCCATGCCTCTGCCTCTGGTCCCTGTGGCAGAGCAGGTGTGGTTCTGTCACTGGCAGGGAGACTTAGGGAGCTGGTGGCACCTAGGGAAATCCACCTCCTCCCCTCAGACCTCAGCTCTGATCTGATTCCTGCATTTGTTCATCTGGTGATTTAAGCACTATGGAGGGACTGACAGTCTGCAGGAGCCATGGCCCAAGACACCTGTTCTGTCTGCATAGGCTGCACAGTCCCAGAAGAGGGACAGGCGACATCCAGGAAGCACACAAGTGAGCATAAAATGAGGGAAGTGCTGAGAGGCTGTCAGGAAACACTGGGGCCAAGACAGATGGAGCCCCCTCTTTGTTCTCCCCAACACATCGGGCCCTACTTTGCAGCTTAGGGCAGGGCTCCAGCCAAGGGCCTTTAATGGGTCTGATGTGTGTCACTATCTGGGAAAGACTTGAAGAGTTGATGTCTCTTTCAGGCCTTCTCCCACTCTACTGTGGTGACCTCAGGGACCCTGGGCTTTGGATGGCACACAGCATGCTGCAAGATGAGTGCCCAGCCACACTGAGTTGATGAAGGGGAAATGAATGTGTGCTGTGCTTGCTTAATGACATTCCAAGCTTCATACAGCACTATGTGTTACTATCACGGAGGGCAGAGAAAGATCTAACCAGGCAAAGGACCAAGAAAGGCACCTTCAGGGAAGTGATGGATAAACTGGTCCAAAGGAAGAGGAGGACCTGAGTTGGTGAACTGTGGGGAGGAGCATTCTGGGCAGCCAGACAGCATGAGCAAAGGCCCTGTGGTTACACAGCCCCAGATAACAGCAAGGGAAGATAAGCCCCCACAAAAGAGATAGTGTGGAGGAACAAGGAACCTTTTATTGTGAGCTTGTGTCCTACGCCTTAAGCTGGAATCTGGACCCACAGGATGTTGGTCCTCGCCTGAACTTTGCTTTCAGGTTATATACTTTTCAGGTTTACATAGTGACCACATTACCTCATTATCTCATTTTCAAGCATTTTACAAGAATATCACACAATTGCCACAAGGTTTACATTTCCCAGACACTGTTGACCGTCTGCCTATTATAGGTTAGTGTGGTTTAATGTTTGTCCTATTTTCAAGTCATTCTAACTACTTGTTCCTATTTTATGACGCTGGCTTTCTCTAAGTAGGTTTGTGGTTAGCTATGTAGCAGAGAGAGAGAGAGAGGGAGAGAGAGAGAGAGAGAGAGAGAGAGAGAGAGAGAGAGAGTTATCTATAACAGAGTCTCTTTAGATGGAGGGTATAGTGCGAGAAGCTCTCTGTCCAGCTGATCTGACATCCAGATCTCATGCTGGGAAGCCACTGATGCCCAGGTTCCACTGAGCTTCCCTAGACTGTGAAGTGGGTCTCCCTGGCTTGATGTAGAGAGAGCCAGGTTTGCTTCCTGCTCCTCTGCTCCTTGCAACTACCCAGAAGCCATCTTGCCAGTGCCCTTTCCTGTGTCCCCCACTGTGTCACTCTGCTGTGTTCTTCCTGGTAGCTGAAGGTCATGGGAAGGAGAAGCATTGGGGAGGAGCCAGGAGAACCACAAAGGAGTTTGAGGGCAGCTGCCAAGGGTATTGGCATCAGATGAGCGACTTTCAGTGGCATGGGAGTCAGAGGCTTAGGGGGCACAGGACTGGAGAGCGGTGGAGGGGACTGTGCCCTGAGTGCCCCCTTGCAGGAAGCCACACCTCTCTCCTAGGACTGGAGCAGGGAACACAGCAGCTGTGTCACCCTGTTCATGTTTCTGGGGAGCCCAGGTCCACAGAGGGGTGCCATGGTCTGGGCAGCCATCTGCCCCCACATGAACTGCTGCTATGTTCTCACCTATTCCTGTAGTCTGAGCAAGGCTACTCTTCCATCACCATATAAAACCCTGCACAGGTCACAAACCTGTACAAAACATTACTCGGGCTCCTCTTTGAGCAGAGTGAGCATGGGCTTGGAATTCAAGGCCCCGCCATGCTCTGACCCCTGTGGGGACTGGGTCCAAGGAGGCTCCTCTTCCCTGCCTCTGGAAAAAGAATCCAAGGTTACTCAGATCCCTCTAATGATCAGTCTAGACTGTCACTAAGCTCACCAGTGGATTAATCCATTTACGAGTTCACCACTGACCAGGCTGATAGGAGGTAACATCTAGTTGGAAGAAACATTAAGGTGCCTGGAAGCAGGCACAGGGGTCAGGGGTTTGATCCCTGGGCATGCTGAGAGGGCAATCGAGACTGGGTGTGGTGGCACACACCTGTCATCCCAGCTCTTGGGAGGCTGTAAACACGGGGATCACTATGAGTCTAATGTAGTAGTGAGACCCTGAACACCCTGTAGATCCTTCCCTAAAATACAGAAAAGAAAAAGAAACAGGCCTCCGGGGGCACTGCTTCTTAGGGTACATGCATCTTGTCCCTGTCCTCTCTTGTTTTCTCTTTCTCTCTCTCCTCTTCTCCCTCCCTCCTTCCTGGCTGCTGTGGATAGCCAAACAGCTGTCCTCTGCTGTACCTCTCTGCCATGACATTTCTGCCTGGCTCTGGGGCTAAAGCAGTGGAGCCATCAGCCATGGACTGAGTCTTCTGAAACCGTGAGTCAAGGTAAATCTTCCTTTCAAGCTGTTCAGGTCAGGCATTTTGGTCATGGTGATGGAATGCTGGCGGATGCAAGTCTGCTGTAGACTCCTCAGCCCCAGCGATCCTGGGCTCTGCTCCATCCCTGAGCCACGTCACATCCCACGAGCAGACTTTGTCTTCTCCTAGAAGTACTCGTGCCTGAGGAATCCAACACAAGCAGCCCATTTTGTGAGCTAGGCCTGATCCTTCCTTGTTCTTGGGCTGACTACAAGACAGTGCTATTCTCTCGGCTGGAGAGCTTTTCTGCGTACTCTCCCCGCCTTCTCACACATCTCCCCGACCCCACAACATTGATTTTTCACCCTGTGCTCCTCCACGTTTCTCCCTCTTCTCTTTTCAGAGATAGCGTTTTATTTTTAAAATGTATTTTTATTTAATGCCTGTTGGTATTATAAAATATTGGGCTTCAATGTGACATTGTCCTACATGCATTTAATACATCTTAATTTTCTGCATCCTCCAATTCTCCTCTCTAGAAGCACCCCCTCCTTTCCTTACTCTTAGCTAATAATAGTGTCCCTCCTATTTTCACATCATCTTTTTAGATTCCACATGCTAGGGAAACCACGACCCTTGTTCTTCTGTGTCTGGAACTTCACACAATGACCTTCAGTTTCATCCGTTTTCCTGTAAATGACACAAGGCTGTTCTTCATGGCTGAATAGTAGTCCATCATATATCTCTACATGTTGGTAGGCACCTAGGCTGAATCTGTATCCCAGTCGTTGTAGTTGGAGCCACAATAAGCATGGAAATGCAGGCATCCACATCGGTAGTATCTCAGTGTTGGGTGCAATTCTCTCCACCACAATTCTGGTCACAGACTGGACCGGGTGAGGACTGAGTTAAGTTTTCCCCAAAGGGCAGCATTAAACCTGTCCAATTTTTTAAAATATTTTTTTATTGTTTAAATTTAACAATGGTTATATTACATATTTTCATCATAAGATCAGTTTAGATTAATACATATAGGTATATAAGATTGATCAAACAATTAAACATTTACCCTTCTAAATCAACATTACTTTTTTTCCCCCTTTTTCTTTTCCCCTTTCTTTTCTTTGAAAGTTGACATATTGCATACTGTCCTCACACTCGTTCTACAGAGTACAGTGTGTGGGCATGACCCACCTCCCTATTGATGTTGCTTAGAAAAAAAAAAGAAAAAAACAAGGAAAAGAATATAGAAAATATCATTTCCAAGCTAAGTCAAAGACTGTGCGGTAATAACCTGTCGAATTTGGTTCACATGTTGTTCAACTCAGTTTGCTGTTCATGGATTGACAGAATTAATGATATTAAAATGACCATATTATAGCCGGGCGTGGTGGCTCACACCTGTAATCCCAGCACTTGGGAGGCTGAGGCAGGAGGATCGTTGTGAGTTCGAGACCAGCCTGGGCTACAAAAGTGAGCTCAAAGCCAGCCTGAACTGCACAGTGAGACCCTGTCTCAAAAAAAAAAAAAAAAAAAATGACCATATTACCAAAAATCACCAACATAAACTCCAGTAAAATTCTAAGGACATTCTTGGAACAGATAGAAAAACAGTCCTCAAGTTCATATGGAAGCACAGAAGACTGAAAATAGTCAAAAGCAGTCCTAAGCAAAAACAGAAATGCTAAGAGTCTCCTCACCTCAAGTGTCGAGCTTACACTTCAAAGCCGTAGAAGCAAGAACAGCACAGTGCTGTCACTGAAGTAGACACCTAGACTGCGGAATAGAATAAAGGACAGAGAAGCACACATGGGCACTCACAACCATCTGATTCTTGACAAAGGAGTCAAAAGCATATTTTAGAGAAAAATAGCCTCTAACAAGTGGTTTTGGGAAAACTGCATGGTTATATGTAAGAGAATGAAACCAGGTTCCCATCTCTCTCCTACGTAAAAATTCATTCAGAATGGTTCAGAGACCTAGGTATAGCACCCCAAATTCTGAGACTCTTGGTAGAAAACACCAGGGCAAACACTGGAAGCCATATGCACAGGCAAAGGCCTCCCGAATAGCAAGAACCAACAAATGGGAACATGGCATATCAAAATGTTGCTTCATAGAAAGGGAGCAGGATGAGGAAACAGCTTACAGAATCGGAGAAATCTTTGGCAGCTGCTCTTTTGACAAAAGGACAAATACCTAACATATATAAAGAACTAAAGAGAATCAAATAACCCAGCCAATAAGTGGACAAATGAGTTGGACAAACATTTTTCAAAAGAAGAGGTACTCAGTACCAAAAAAAGCATGTGAAATTACATTCAAAAGGAGGCCTTTCCCTCTTTTAGTGTCTTTTTGGAATTTCTTTTCACAGTGTGCTGGAATGTTCGTTGTTTTATTCTTTTGGAGCTATCGTGAATGGAACTGTTTTCCTGATTTCTTTCTTGGCTTCTTCATTACTGGTACATAGAAAAGCTGTTACACTTTTAATGTTGATTTTTGCATCCCATTACCTGACTTCCTTTCCTTTCTTCTTGGCCTTTGGCTTACTGAAGGGAGACACCTTTGGTGGATGATTCCACCCTTTCCAACCACTCCCACTCCACCCGTTCGACCGCTTTCCCCTCACTCTCCTGACCGAGTCTCCAGTGACTTCCAGGTTATCAGACCCACTGGACACATTTCGAAACTTATCTCTCCAAACTTCCTGGTTCCATTTGGCAACTACACTCACATTCTTGAAATCTTCCACTTCCTTGGCTTCCGAGGCAGCTTCCACTTGGTGTTCTTCCCGCTACTCATCAGCCTCTTCTTCCTTGCTGGGAGCCCAGGGGCTTGGACCTTGGGCATGCATAGCATAGCCAAGTTTCTCTCTCTCTCTCTCTCTCTCTGTCTTTCTCTGTCTCTGTCTCTCTCTCCAGTTCTCTCTTTTCTCTCTGTCATTTCTCATCCATGTCACAATCTCCATCATCTCTATACCGTCAGCCCTTGGATAGATGTCTTTAGCCCTGCTATTATATCTAATACTCAAAAAATCATTCTGCAGCCTACCGATTGCGTCTCCCGCCACCCCCAAGACACTGCCAGATGTTATCCACCAAACCCACATTCCTTGGTCTGCGTGCTTGGGTTTTGGAGCTGCTTTGTCTTCCTTTCCACTCCCTGCCCAGTTCTTCACCCCACAAGCACAGGCTGTGCTGGGATGCCTCACACCTCTGAGTTTGGTGTGTGCAGGGTGGAGCTCCCTTGCGCTTCTCTTCTCTGCCTCACTCTTACTCATCCCCAGTGTGCCTGGGGGCATTGTCCCTGCCGGGAAGCTCTCCCTGTCTGGTGTCCTCAGGCAGAGGCTGGCATTCTGTCCTGGATACGCCTCTGTTGCACACATGTTGCAGCGTTGTACCTCAAAGGTATCTGCTCACCTCCCTCCTTGTGGATAGAACTCAGTGGGGGCATCTTGCATCCCCAGCATGTTACCTGGAGCAGAAGGGACCCAGCCCCCCCCCCCCACTTGTGGTGGCACGACGCGTCTCCACCATAATGGGGAAGTTTTCTTTCATTCACAGTCCAGATAGCATTATTAATAGATACATTTAATGAGTATGTCTGACCAAAATTCATCTCATTGTCACTTTGAGGTATTTGAAGACAGATTTCTGGCTCTCTGAGTTTCTTCCTTCCTTCCTTCCTTCCTTCCTTCCTTCCTTCCTTTCTTTCTTTCTTTCTTTCTTTCTTTCTTTCTTTCTTTCTTTCTTGTCTTTTTGAGACAGGGTGTCTCTATGTGGTTCAGGGTGGTCTTGAGCTCACTTTTGTAGCCCAGGCTGGTCTCGAACTCTCACCAGTCTCCTGCCTCAGCCTCCCGAGTGCTGGGATTACAGGCGTGTGCCACCATGCCCGGCTGGCTCTCTGAGTTTCTGTTCCTCCATATTGGTTTCCTTCTCCATCTCTCCACCTAACTCTTCTTTAAATCGAACTGAACAAATGAATGTTGGTCAGGTTGAATTAATTCTGTTGGTCTCAGGGGAGGAGACTGAGTCTTCACCCTGCAGTCTTCCCTTTCTTGGGAACCTTGACCAAGACAGCATGGCAGGGAGATGGGCCTCTCATGTGCTTAGTTTACCCTAAGAGCTCTGGGCTCTCTGTAGAAGAATTGCCCAGGGTTTTTATTTTATTATTACTATTATTATTATTATTATTTTGAGTCAGGGTCTTGCTCTGTAGTCCAGGCTGGGCTTTACCTTGCAGTAATCCTCCTACCTCTGCCTCTCATGTTCTGGGATTATACACATGTGCTACCATGCCCGGCTACCTAGTGCTTATAAAAGTGTAGGTCCCTAGGTCTGTCCCTGAGTACCTCGCTTAGGATCTCAGGTAGCCAGATTCAGTATTCTGCATTTTTACTAGAACTCCAGCAGAGTGTCCTGGAGGGGAGCCAGGACGAAGTTCATGTCCCTCTGACTCACTGTGAGCTCCGGACCTGAGATGACCTCTGCATTCTGGTTCTTTATCTGTATCACTATGCTTCTAGAACCTTCTTCTAGCTTGAGATCGAAGTGGAATAACATGAAGACTCCAGCTAACCTTTGTGTGCTAATGGCTGGGACTGCTCCAATATAGGGTGTTCATTTTGGCCTATTTTTGTACAGTAGGGTGTTTCCAAGGAGTCCAGAACTATTCCTAAGACGTAGTAGGTGCTCAGTAAATGTTGGTTAACAAATGAGTACTGGTAAGCACTCGGTGGGCCCAAAGAGAAGCACAGCTGCACTCCGTCCCCAGAGCACACAGAGCCATGTGAGAGACACGGAGGTGACCTTCCGACCTTCCTACATGCCTCACCCTCTTTGCTGCTTTGTCTTCAGAGAACCTTAAGATGGACATTTGAGGCAGTTTGATCCATGTGTCTTCTCCCACACACTCTAGGATATGAATTCCATAAGGACAAGTGGTTTGGCTTTTTTTTTTTTTCCTTGTCTCTCTTGTTCCAAGCTGTGTTGTTCGTACCCAGGACAGATGAAAGTAGGTACTAAGAGAGTTGCTGAATAAACTCATGAAAGAGTGAACTGTTAAGAGCTAGATCCTTGCAGGGCGCTCGAGAGGCTTAGCCTTCACCAGAGGTTCAGAAGTGGCTTCTGCAGCCTGGAGGGTGGAGCTGCAGCTCTGAGAATCCGCCAGGGAAAGCTGGGTGGGTGAGGGAGGAAAGCAGCTGATGAATGTGTAGAAGACATGGGGAGCTGCTGGGCTTGGCTGTCACCCCTAGCACAGAAGGGCCGTGCAGGGCACAGGTACAGTCTGGGGCTGCAGCTGCTCCAGGGCTGGGGGCGGCATACAGCCCTCTTCCTGGGCTTGGGGCTTCGTAGTGTAGGATGAGGAGGGGGTGTGTGGGATGGGGTGGCTTCTGTCGTGGGGCACTGTGGTCAATCACGCTGGACCACAGAACCGACATGGCATTGGGGGACTCTATAATAAGAGAGGTGTAGGATCTTGGCTAGCAGAGGGCTAGACAGGGCCGCCGGGACCAGGCGAAGAGCAACCCCGTTGGTGGAAGGGTGTTCCAAATGCTAGTGGGATCCCTAATGGGTGGAGTCTTCGGCCCAGCTCTGCTTTGTGGCTGCCTTGGCCCCTGTCTCCGCCACAGGGAGCTGGTCCTGCAGAAGAAGGGCCACTTGTTCTCTGCTGGGACGCTGCCCTGGCTGCTCTGCCTTCCTCCCAGCCTGCAGAGGAGCCCCCTCTCCAACCACCACGGCTTCCTGGGTATGAATATAAACACTCAGTTTACTCCTCAGGCTGGGCTGGAGCCTCTGAGGGTCAGTCCCTGGGGCTTGTGTCTGTCCCCTGGCTGAGTTGCATATTCTAAGCCCTGGTGTTGGACACCAGTGCTGAATCCTGGCCCCAACTTTCCCCCCGGGGAGTGTACTTGTGAGACCTCCCTGCATCAGCCACGCTCGGAATGGCCTCGGATCCTCCGAGACGTCCGTTCGAGGCTGGAGGTTGGAAGGCCCAGGGCCAGGGGCCGATGTGCTTTTGTTCCTGGAGGCTCCTAGGCCCTCTGCTGCTTCTGCCTATGCCAGCTCTGCAGAGCAAGGGGCTACCAGACCAACATGACACACTTGGGGTGCTTTCATCCCCATCCTTGCTCTCTGCCCTGGCTGCTTGCTATTTTCTGGGTTGGAGGGGGTAGCTCTTACCCAGCTTCCACATGGGATGGGAAGAACATATTTAGTTGGATAGCAATAGCCTGGCATGCAAATCTAATTTTCTATTCTTTAGGAGCTGAGCTGTACCTACATTTTTTTCCTAATTCGACTCATGTATCAAATTCCTAAAACTTTCCCCAGGCAGATGCAACACAGACTATGATGGAGTCTCAAAGCCTTCTTTGGCTCTTTAAAGAACTGAGGTTTCCTCTTTGCTTCCTGCTTCCTATTTTCTGGAGACGGAGTGATTGATACAATGCAGAGAGTTGTGAAAGGCAAATTTCTTCTCCCATCTCCAGTTCCCCACCCCCGTGCCATTTCTGGCCCCCTGGAAGCCCCCAGCTGCCTTACATATTATAGAAGAATGTGGGATATCTCCTCTGCTCATCTGCTATGGAAAAAATGTCCCCCCCCAGGAGACAATGGCAGAATCCCAGGATACCACCTGAGCAGCCGGGAGCAAGCCTGGCCGAGCAGCTGCTCCAGTCAGCAGCAGAAGGGTCAACAGGAGGCAAGGGGTAGGTCTCGGCCTTCCCTGGGCCCTGCCATCAGCGCATGCATGATGGATGAGGGAGAAATAAATCACAATTCTTCATACCTGCCTGGCCGTTCTGAGTACTGGTGGAGCACCTGTTTTGTGAAATCCAAGATGAGAAAACAGAGCCCTCTGCTCTGTGGGACTCTGCAGGAGAATGCAAAGCTCGCAGGAAGCAAAACCCCAGCCCAGCAGGCACTGCTGGCTCCATGCCTAGGTGCCTATGCTGCCTCCTCCTTGACCCTCACGCACCCCAATTGGTCTGGGAAGCTTCACAGTCCCCTTTTGTCCTACAGCCCGTCTCTGGCATCCCGTAAGGCACAAATGTAGGGTGTGGCTTCTGCCTGAGCTGTTCTAGTCACCATTGAACGTGTCTACCTTGCCCTGGTTATGTGATTTCTGAGCCTCTCACTGAGCCTTCATTTCTTTGTTGATAAATCAGGCTCGTGCTTGTACTCACACTACTGGCTGGTGAGGCAGATGGGAACATGCCAGAGATTAGGGGTTCTGTGATACTTCAGATCTTTAGTGGGCTGGAACAAACCTGTGAGTTCTGCCTGCATGCTCATTGGCACTGCAGAAAGAGGAGTGGGTTAGGCTGTGGTTAGGGAAATTAGAGCAGCCCATGAGGAAAAAATAGAGACCGAATAGCTGCTAACTTATACTACTGGCTGCCACGAATTGGACATGGCTTGAGTGTGACCCTCCATGGTTTGTGTGCTGGAAACTCAGTCCCTAGAGCAGTAATGACGTTAAAAAGTAGTGCTAACTCTAAGAGTTAGAACTTTAGGGAGAGGCAACTGGGTCACTGGAGCACCACCTCGATTGCTAATCGGCTTTTGGGGCTCTGTGCTGGAGGTGCAATGGGGCTCAGGCTTTCTGGGACTTTAGTCCATGGCTGGCTGCAGACCAACGGTGCTCACTTTATGACAGTCTGAAACAGAGCACAAGGAGAAGGGACATGCCCCACCATGCCACATCCTCAGCGACCCAGCAAGCCCCACTGCCTAGCAACACACTGGGCTCTTCTGGAATAAGGATTAGTCCTCTTCATCCGGTCAAGTTGATGATTAAGATTAATTGGTGCTCTAGCCTTGCAAGGGATTGGTGTGGTCTCATGGAATCCCATCAGTTCCTGTGCTGGCGAGTTGCTCCATGAAGTGCAAGCCTCTAGAAAGCCCCCCCATCTCTTCCTCCTGCCTCTCCCCCCATTGACTGCTCTCTGACTCTGGCCTATGCCCCCACCTTGATGCTGTCCACCAGGGTGTAATGTGGCCAGAGACCCTCATAAGAGCTGAGCGGAAGCTACTTTCCTGCTGGTGAGCCTCTATAACTGTGAGTTAAGTAGACTTCTTTTCCTTATAAAATACCCACTCTTGGATATTTTGCTTTAGCAATGGAAAATAGATTAATATACTGGTCACAAATAAGTGAGCAGTTTCATAAGGCAAGGAGGGAGGTTGGTGGCTACAGAGGTCTTGGGGGCACAGCTGCCACTGAGGTCTGATGGGACTAGTGGGATCAGTTTGTGAGTAGCCATTCTTATAAGGAGAGTTAGGCCAATTCAAGCTGAGCCAGCCCCAGGCAGGTCCACATGGTGGATTTCAAAATCTTTTTACTGCCCCAAAGGCAAGGTTTGCATCTGGATTTATTAAGCACTTACTATGTGATGAGCCTGTATTTATAGAGCAGCTCCAATGACACAAAGCATCATTGTGAATTCATGACTTGCTGTTAAATATGCATCTAGAGGCTTCCTGGGGTGAGGTTTGGCAGAGCAGAAAGCATGCTTGTTTTTCTGTGACGGGAACCCAACTTAGAAGTTTTTCAGAACAAATCAGGCTTGGTTTCATCTGTAATCCCTGACCCTCCCTTATTTTTCTAATCATGCAAAGCTTCTTTATTTAGAAAAAAAATATTGCTTACAGGTTTTAAAAAATATTCAAATATCCATTAAGCTTGGTTTTGTGGTCCTGTAGGAAAACAGGCAGTTCTTAGGAGATGCAGCTGAAATGTTCGAGGTTGACACGCCATGATTTCAACAACTCCTGAGATTTTTCAGCAGAATAAGGCAAAGTACTAACAGCTGTGGAGTCCAGACGGGCAGTTTCTTGAGTGCTGTACATGCCTTTCCTTTTCGCTAGTAGTTTGGAAACTGTTAAACAAAAAAGATAAAGGAAGCAAACTGAACTATAGAGGAAAAGTGGAGCAAGGGGACCCGGCTTCCCTTCCTTTGTTTTTAAGGTTCCATCCTAGGTAACTCCCCACCCTCTTTTTTTTTCCTCATTGTCTTCTTATTAAGACAGTCAAGGTCCGTCAAGCCTGAGCCTTCCAGCTGCCCGTTAAAGGCCTCTGACTCCTGCTCTCTGCCCTGCGCTTCCCTCTCGGCCTCTTCATGGCTTTCTCCTCAGCATGCTGGACTTCCTGAGCTTCCACTAGACCCTGCCCTGGCTGCTATGGCAACAGAGACACGGCTGCAGGAGGATGGAGGGGTGGAGCAGTCTTTACATTTAAGATTTCTAGACCTGGGTTCTTTTGGAGGCGTGTTGCATAAACGGCAAGAACCCCTGAGCCAGTATGAAGCAGTCCCAAGGGGAAGATGGGAGCTGGGACAGAGGACCAGTGCAGAGGACCAGGTCCATCTCTGCAGGCTACAGGGAGGTGTGAGGTCACAGATCGTGTGGAGGAAACAGGGTTGCCCTGGACTGGTGAGAGGCCTATTGCCATCCTGCTGAGCTGCCTGCCTGATGGGGTTTCAGAGTGATTTAAACTCTGAGCTCTTTTGACCTTACAGTATTTGCTAACTTTAGATTTAACCTTCACACACCGTCTGGTGCCAATGTGTAACAAAATTCTCATTCATTCACTCATTCCACTCATAGTCAGTGGGGGCTTATTTTGGGCCTAGCACTGTGCCAGGCTGGGGAGGCGGTGTCACCGCTGCTCCTGACCCGAGTTGCCCCTTGACCTGCGCTGCAAGGAGGAGAGCTCTCTTTGTGAGGTGGTGGTCACAGCAACTTCCCCAGGAAGAGTGGGACAGGAGCAGGAAAATGACACTGGACAAAGGCAGGCACTTGGTGTGTGCGTGGGAGGCGACAGAGGTGGTGGTGGACGCCGCGCGACGCGTGAAGGTGCTGACTGACTCCCGTGCCTTTTCGGGAATGAAGGCGGTTAGTGCGCCTTCTTCAGGTTGGGAAAAGGCTAAAATTAGCCTGACCAGATGGCTGGGGCTGGGTGGGGCCCCCTCAGTCCCTTGCTGTCCTCGGGTTTCAGAAAGCATGAGCGTGCGCAGAATGGCAAGCTTTGCCCAAGTCATGGCAGGCAGAACAGGGCACCCTGAGCCGGTCTGGCAGGGCTGCAGCTCCCAGCAGGGATTTGGTCTCCCATACAGCGATCTCCCCAGTCCTGCAGTGCCCAGCAAGAGGGAAGTGAGAGCCTCTTTTCCTCTCCTTCTTCACCCACTTCCTCTTTGTTCTCCTGCAGGGCCAGGCTTGTTTGGGGGGGAACCAGGCAGCCGGCGGAGGCCTGGATAGGCAGTTTTCTGGGGTGCTGGCTGAGGAGCAAGTGAAGAGCCTGTCTTTACCCACTTTGCCCCGTGCCCCCTTTCCTGAGATGCCCTGAGTGAGTCTCCACCACTAAAACCACGCCGCAGCTTGGTCATTGAGGTTTACTCACTGCCTGAGAAGCTGGTGTTGGCTTAGCAGGTGCCCCGCCTGGTCTGAGTGTGTAGGAGCAGTGTGCCCTGTGCCAGTGGTGTGAAAGAGTGGCTCAGGCCGGCGGTACTGGCAGTCATGGGTATCCATCTCCACTCTAGCATCTGAAGTTGGCTACTACTTTTTGCCAGAATGCTGCTGTGGTTTGAATATGGGGTCTCCCCAAGGTCACGTTGAGGTTTGATTCTCAGTGTAACAGCATTGAGAGGCAGCTGCAAGAGGTGATTAGGTCATCAGCAAGGACTAAGGCCTTCCTCCCTGGAATGAGTCCTCTCTCCTGAGACCCCATCAGTTATCACCAGAGTGGGTAGTTACAAAGCCTCTCCACAGGCCCCCACCGGCTTGCACATTATGCCATGAGTTGAACTAACAGAAGGACCTCACCAGAAGCCAAACCATTGAGCACCATGTCCTTGGGTTTCCCAGTCTCCAGAGCTACAGGCCAATTACAAACCTCTTTTGCTTATAAGTCTCCCATTCTCAGTTATTACAGCAGCAGGAAGCACGCCTCCATCCCACTCCCAGCATGCTCCACGCTTTGTCCGTTCTGGTCTTGGGAATTGGGTGGTGCCTGATCAGCTGGTCTTGGATCAGTCCTTACCAGGGGGCAACCTGGCCGCTCTCAGGAAGAGAGAGTGGCCCCAGGAGGGGACGTACAGAATAGTTAACTTACACACATGAAAGCTAGGAGATTTCACGTAACAGTCTCTGACTTCTCTTGGAAAAGAAGAAGAGGAAGAGTACCCATTTGGAATGATCGACTACACTGTGGGGAAGTTTGTATGTTTTCTTTCTAACCATTGTTTCTTTAAAAAAATGATACATTATGGCACGTTATTGAGTCTATAGTAAAATCTTAGCTTTCCACCTGGTAAATTCTGTGTAAAGCTCACACACACACCCCACTTGTCAGGGCTTCAAGAATACCGTTTCTTCCCCTGTCCCAGTAGAATGTCATAGGTCCCTTTTAAGAACAAATGTATGTATTTTCTTCAGGCTTCCTTAACCACCATCATTAGATAATCTTGACACATTTGTCAATGGATTTGACCTGGAAGGACAGTTTCTAGCAAAGCCAAGGGCACTGGACCCTGTCGAAGGAAACCATCTAATGCTGTCGATGCACAGAACTGAGACAGGCGGATGGACAGGCGAGCCACCACGGCCTGACGGAAGTGCTCTCCTGGGGTGAGATTGCCAGAGCCAGCCTCGTGTTAAAATCAGTTACCACAATCTCGGCCTTCCACCCTGAGGGCGTAGTCCCTTTAAGAACGTGCCCACTGCTCCCTTGTAGCAGATGAGTGAAGTCGCAACTCTTCTGCCCTTCTAGGCTGTGGTGAGCTCTGTTTGCTACCTTCGACTCTGGCTTCTCACAGGCTCCGCCTTGCACAATGCAGGAAAGCTCGAACCGGGTCTTTTCCTGGTTCGAGCTCTGAAGATTCCTGTCCCAGGAAACTCTGGACAGGCTGAGAGAGTCCTGTAGGTCTGCAGAGGCCTAGTGCAGATGGGGGCTGCACGGTGTGGGCTGAGTTGTGTCTCCCTCCAAATTCATATGTTAAAACCCTAATCCCCAGCACCTCAGAATGGGATCCTAGGTGGAAAACGGGTTATTATGGGTCCATTTTGTTAAGAAATGGTCAGATTGCAAAAGGATATGTCCCTAACCTGGCTTTTGTCCTTGAAAAGGGGTGACATGGGCCGAGGCATGCACAGGGAACCTTCTATGGGACAATGAAGAGCTTGGAGTGCTGTTTCTTTCTTTTTTTTTTTTTTTTTAGTTTTTTGAAACAAGGTTTCACTATGTATTCTACACTGTGCTTGCTTGAACTCACTGTGTAGCCCAGGGTGATGTTACCGTCCTTGAGACCTTCCTGCCTCAGCCTCATGAGTGCTAGGATCATAGGCACTTGCTGCCTGAAGCTCAAATTAGGCTTCTGTAAGCCGAGGATCACCTGGGATGGCCAGGACATTCTCAGAAGCTAGAGGACAGGCCTAGATCCTTCCTGACACCCTCAGGGGCAGCCTTGCTCTGCAAATACCTTGATTTCAGAATTCCAGGATGATACATCTCTGTTGACCTAAGCCACCTGTCTGTGTGCTTGGGGCTAGAAGCCGCAGAAGACTAGAACAGGCCCTTACCCCTTAAGGCATTTGCCTGCTCAGCTGCGTCAAACTTCTTTATGTCAGATGCTGAGGAGGAGACCCTTCCTGGTGTCCTGGGTGGGAGGATTTGCTTGAAGCACACTGGCCCCATGCCTGGGGAGTGCATGCTGGTGTCCCCAAGCTCTAAGGAGAGTGGTACACCACAACACCCAGGGTGACCAGAGATCCCAGAGCAGGTACAAGGCAGATGCCAGGTGCTCAGCCTTGGCAGCAGTCCCCGAACCATCAAGGGTATTGGGAAACCACAGCCAGAGAGCTTGGACAGGGCAGCTTTGAAGGGCCAGGATGGAGCGCCTTCTGGTGTCCAAGGTGTGGCAACCTCCTGGGGTCTCCCAGGCATGTCACCGGGCCACACAGGCTATTTTGCCAGTCTTGGACCAGGTCAAAGGAAGTCATTCATTTTGGTAGAAAAGGAAAATGATTTACTCAGGCTCACTCTGAGGACAGGAAAGGCTCATTTGTCTCAAGTCACTGCCTTGCCCTGTTACAGGAGTGTCAAGGTCTTTTCTAGTAAGGGATATTGGGCAGAGGAAACACAGTGAAACAGACGCGTTTGGGCTGCTCATCCTGTCTGGACTCAGACCTCCGTCTCCTTTGCCTACGAAAATAAAAGTGCACTTGAGCTCCTGCTGCCAGCACCTGCCTCTCTCGCCCAGCACGCGGTGCTGAGCATAGGTAGGAGCAGCCTTTTATGCCCCAGGCCTGTGCAAGTTTGGAGAAGCCACTTGTCTCTGAAGGAAAAAAGATCTAACTTTTAAGGTTGCATTTTGTAGTGTGAGTTACAGAAGGAAAATGGTGTGGATGGAAGAAATGGGCGTCTGCGCCAGCCTTGGAGCTCCGTGGGCTTCGGGCCCTAAAGGAAGCGTTGTCCCGCCCCATTAAGCCGATGAGAGAACTGAAGGTCAGGGGTGAAAGTGCCCACACTGGCACCACAGGCGAGGAGCTCAGCCAAACTCCTACCATGTGCTGTGGGTGTGGCCAGGTTGAAGGGCACCTAGACCCCCCCCCCCACAAGGCCACTGCATGGCCTGCCTCCTGGTGCCACCAGCCTCACACTCAGTCCAGTTTACTTGGAAGCTTCCACTCTGGTTGTGTCCTGGTTTCCCAGGGTAGCCTAAAAAGGTGACTCTGAGGCAGCTACCCATCACCTCCTGCAGAGCGCTTGATAAGCTCCCCACCTACCCGCTCAGTGCTTTGGCCCTGTTGGGGTCGAGTGACTTCCCTGCAGTTCCTTTGTTCACTTATGCATCCAGTGCATGAAGACTGAATACTCTGTGCATGGTTCTAGGCACCCAGGGTCTAGCAGGCAGCAAAGTCAACCTGGTCGAGAATAAGCAAAGGCTCGTTTGTCTCAAGTCACTGCCTTACCTTGTTACGGGGGTGTCAAGATCTTTTCTAGCAAGGAACATTGTGCAGAGGGAGCACAATGAAACAGACACATTTGGGCTGTTCATCCTATCTGGACTCAGACCTCAAGGAACTGTAACTGTGTCTGGTGGTGGCACTGCTGTAAAGAAAGGAAAACAGAGAAGGATAGGGTTGAGGTACACAGTAAGGTAGAGAGCTATAGCCATTAACTCAGTGAGGACAGGGAAAGCCTCAGATAGATGCCAGCCAAGGTCCAAAGGTCAGGCCGGACACCCGCACCTTTCCCTGAGACAGAAGACTTAGTAAGTGCAAAGGTCCTAGGCAGAAGAAGCATACTTCCCAAGTGTCTGGAAGGGTCCTGAAGTTGCACAGAATCCATATGGGTTCCTGTGAGCCATCACAAAGGCTGGCTGCCCTTGCAGGTGGAGGGCAGTGGCCAAGCATGCTGGGAGGGAGCAGGTAGGAGGTCTTGCAGTGACCCAGGCTAGTCTGGAGCACTTCTGGACAGGGACGCCACTGAGGAGGAAGGAGAAGCCAGACCTGGGGTGGGTGTCTGAAGGAGACAGTGGCTGGGCTGGGAAGAAGAGACGGAAGAGGGGGCTTCTAGGATTTGGCCTGAGAGCCAGGCAGGGTTAAGTTTCGCTTTGCTGAGGCAGGACAGTTTTCTCTCAGGCAGAGTCAAGATTCGGTTTTGGGTAAGTGAAACTGGAGATGCCCATTAGACTTCTGGAGTGGAGGTTTCCTTGAGGAATTAATGTAGATACTAAGGCCTACTACTTGGAGCTAGAGATAAGGGAAGTAAAGCCCCCTAAGCCAGTGGAAAATTCTGGAGTCCCAGTTCAGGATGTATGAGAGCCAGAGCAGCTGGCATGACCTGCAGTAACCTTTCTTCCCCCAGTGCTCAGGGAAGGTTCATGCATACGGACTGCCTCTCATACATCCAATTATAACAGAATGAATTATGGGAAAGGACATGGGTGATAGAGACAGCTGACGTGACTCAGCACCCTGTCAATCACGTTGTCAATCACTTCTTGGAAGACCCAGTGGGAGACACCCTAGACCTGGCCCAACATTTTAGATTGTTAAATCCAGCAGCTCAGTGCTTGTGATATTCTCCTTCTGGCACCAGGAGCCCACATACTCTGAGTATATTTTCAGCAGATTAAAATTTTGCTGCTGTTTAACTGGAATCTTCTGTCCCCACTGGTCCTAGGGGGGAGCCGCTGGGCTGTGCATGCTCTTTGGGGTCCCAGCCCCTTTCTTACCTACCCTGCTGGAGCCTGCTGGGCTCCCCCTGTGCATTCTGGTGGCAGTCTCCTTTTACCCTGGCCTGACTGGAAACGTAGAATGACCAAATCAGTATACATTTTTTAAAATGAAATGTTACTGCTGGAGGCATCTCAGCAAGCCTGGTTGTACTTGTAAGCGGCCTCGAGGGTCTTGGCATCTGTGCCCACCTCCCCAGCTGGCCCCCTCCTGTCCTCCCACCAGCCCCTGCCCTGGACCCTCCGGCCTCAGCCATAGCCCTGCTGGGTTTGGTGCTCCTGGCTGATGGGACACCTGCACTCCTGGGCAGGATGGAGCCTGTGTCCTCTCTGCCAGCTGGGCACCTGGGGCCTCCCTCGGCCTCCTGTGCCAGCCCTGCAAGCCCCTGCCACTGTCCATCTCACTCTGGGCGTCTTGGTCTTTTATTTTATGTGTCATTTGTATAACTCTCAGTGCCCATGATAGTAGCTTCGAACTGGAAAGAGCAAAATAAAATAACTCAAGTCTGAAAAAAAATTTTTTTTGCTGCTGTTTTTTTGTTTTGTTTTTTTACCGTTTGCGCCACTTCCAATTCTTTTCGGCCATGCTAAGAAGCTAGGAACCTGTGTCTGAGGGACCCCACCTCTCATAATAACAGAACCAGCTCACTTTAGAGCTTGTGGTTGCCCTGTTGCCCTGCCCAGGGGAGAGTCGCTTTTGCTTTGATCTCCACTCAGTTTGCTTTGGCCCATGGCTGGGCACAGAGCCCCCCTCCACCTGTGAATCCCAGGTTGGGGGGCGGCAAGTGAGAAAGGGGTGTCCTCTTCGATGCTTAGCTGTCCTTTGAAACCGTGGGTAGGGAGCTTCCAGAAGCAGCGATGAGTGGCAGCCTTCCACCCACACCTGCCAGAGAGCCAGCCTCCAGGAGAGCAGCAGGATGCCCGGAGGACGCAAGGGTGAAGACTGGGGTGGCTGACTGCGCCAAGGGAGGCTGGAGGACTCTGGTGCACAGGTGTCCCCTGGGGTGAGTGAATCCCGAGGGTGCATGATTAAAGAGAACCCCACGCCCATCCTGCTGCCTGCTGGAGCTGCACAATCCCAGAGCCACACCCCCAGGCGTTGCCTCTCTTGCCCATCTGATTTTTTTATGTACTGGGGATTCACGCTGAACTACATCCCCAGTCCTTCTTTTGCTGTTGTTGCTGTTGCTGTTTTTCTTTCCAAACAGGATCTTGCTAAGCTGCCCACACTAGGCTTGTCCCTGGGATCCTGCTGCTCCAACCCCCCAGAGTGACGGGACTCTGGGTGTGTGACGCCATGGCTGCCATAGTGTTCGACTCTTACATGGGCCCCAGAGGCTGTCTGTTGGAGAACTGCCGTCTCACACAGTGCTCATGGGAGGTGGTGGGACCTTCAGGGGGTAGGGCCTGGTTCTTAGAGGGGGCCATGTCCTTAGAGAGGGCATTAGGAGCTGGCCTGTCCCTCTTTGCTTCCTGTTCACCATGAAGTGGGTCGCTTCCTCTCCTGCATACTGGCTGTGTGATGCGCTGCTTCTCCACAGGCCCAGAGTTGTCCCTGGCCAGGTGACCATGGACTGAGGACTTCTGAAACCAGGAGCCAAAGTAAGGTGGCTTTCCTCCTTCTAAGGCGATTTGCTCAGGTATTTTGTCACAGTAGTGGAAAGCTGGCAAAAACAGCTCCAGACTCCCCTTGTTGAGTCAGCCTGCTGGTGGGGGCTCCAGGGACTGTGTCTAGGGTGCCAAGGGCCCCTACCCTTGCCGTGCCAGAGCTCTGTGGAGATCAGCATGTTGAACACCTTCCCGTGTCTGCTTTTCTCTTCTTCCTTCCCAACAGGACTCTGTTTTAGGGGATGGTGGTGTATTCAGCTAAGGTTCTTCCTAAGATCCTCACAGCTGGTGGTGGCCATGTTGACTCATGTCTGCCTAGTGAAATGAGCGGGGAGGTCAGTGGAGACCCTGGAAAAGAATCTCACTCTACCTCTGTGCTCATCAGCCATTAGTTTTTTTTCCTGTTGTCGTTGATACAGGGTCTTCCTGTAAGGCTCGGACTCAGAGCAACTCTCCTGTCTTGGCTTCCCCAGTCCTGGGATTACAGGTGTGCATCACCACGCCCAGTTTTGGGTTCAGCATAGTGCAACCTGGGGTTCTGCGGCTGGCATTGCGTGCAGTACCAGGGACTGAACTCAGGTCCTTGAGCTTGCCAGGCAGGTGCTTACACCACTGAGCTACCTCTCTCGCCTGGCCCTTTACCTTTTGTTGGCACTATTCCCTTCTACTTTCAGAAAAGGCCCTTTGGATAGGTGGAAGCATGGCAACCATATTCATGGTTTGAAGGTGAAAGGCAGGAGCTAAGTATAGAGCAGGAAGGAGTCAGGAGTTCAAGTCTTGCTCACACTCCTAAGCCTCAACGCAAGCACCTGTCTGCTCTGACCTTATTTTTCCACACAAGACAAAAATGACTTCCTGACTTGTTTCAGCCCTTGCTCTTCGATGTTTAAATTCCTTGGCAGATGAACGCAGTCCTAATTGATAAACAGAGCATGCCATGCAAGCCTTGGAAACTTCTTTGGAAATCCCAGCACCCCTTCCAGCCGTCCCAAGGGGAGCCCAGCCTGTGACAGTCCCCTGTGGGTCCCACCTCTGCTCCGACACCATTGCGTAGAGATGACGGCTGGGAGGACACAGGCTTGGAGATGGCCGGTGACACCCACAGTGTCACAGCAGGCACAGAGTGGTGCACAGAGCAGTCAGATGTCACCTTCAGGTCTTCTGTCTCAGGGCACTGCTGTCTCTGATCTCAGAATGGCTATACATGGGTAGAATTGGGGGTTCTGAAACCAAAGATTCAGACACAGTTCTTGCAAAGAATAACCACAATAACAGGCAGTAGGTCCCCTCCTTGAAGGCTGTGTAGGTGGGGCCTACCCTACTCATCTCATTCAAAATTTCCACTTCTATTTCCCAATTCCTCTTATTTTGCCTTTTTTTTTTTTTTTAAATAGATTTGATCTCCTCATGGAAAATTGCACAATTTAATCATGATGTCTCTTGCTCCCCACTCCTAGGATGATGGCAGGGATTTGGGGCTGCTTTGCATGTGACGAATTCTAAGTGTCCTAAAGAAGGTATGTGTCGAGGTCCTCTCAAGATAAAAAGGGGCTTGGACGCAGTTTCTGGGTTTAAGTTCCATACCACAAAAAACAAGAATAAAAAGCTTCGGTGTGTGGTATGTGCGGAACTGACTTAAATACTATTTTCTCCTGAGCAGCCACTGTTGTGGGCTGAATCAGAATTCATCTGTTGAATTGCCAGCTCTGAGGGCCTAGAACCTGTGGCTGTCTGTATCACTGAAGGCTCCAAAAGCCATCACTGGCCTAGAGTGTGACTATGTTTGGAGCTAGATCTTTAAGGAGGTAACCAAGTTAAAATAGATCACTAGGTTGCGCCACCATGCAACAGACTGATACCCGCTGAAGAAGAGGAGCTAAGGATGAGGCGCACACAGAAGGATGACCACGGGGGATGCAGGAAGAAAAAGGTGGCATCACCAAGCCCTGGACGGGGTCTCCCAGGAAGCCACCTGCTGACACTATGACCTTCGACCTCCAGCCTCCAGAATACTGGGAAAACCATCTTCTATTGCTCAAGACGCCCAGTTTGTAGTCCCAGGTTATGGCAGCCAGAGCAGACTACTAGGCGGCTTGCGTCTAGCGCTGTCTGAAGGGCTTGGCTGCAGTCACCTGTTTGATACTAACCACAACCGTCAGGGACAGGTATTCATGTCTCAGGTGCAGAAACGGCTCCCAGAAGTGATGACAAGGGGCCTAGGGAGAGGCTAGCCCTTGGGGCAGACTGTGGCTGCCTTCTCTCTCCACACTTCGTGGAGAAACAGGCCTGTCTTCCATCTATCCCTTCCTTCATGCCTCAGCAAGCCCTGGCCAGGGCCCTCCATGCCCAGGGAGCATGGCGTAGCTGTGTCTCTGTGAAGATCCCATGACACGACGTGCAGCTTGGCGCTACCTGGGGAATCAGTCTCTCACTGCAGGCACTGAGGCCAAGGGGAACAACAGGCAGAGCGAGACAGCTTTGGGCAGGATGCATTTCCTCAGGGTTCCTCAAAGCATCTTAGGCCTCAGGCGCTGATTTGCAGGTGGTGAGGAGGCCCAGGTTTCTATAGCGGCCATTGCCAAGCTAGACCTCAGTAGCAGCTAGTAGCTACTGAGGTCCTACTATGTGTGGGGCCTTGTCCCCATGCATTGCACAGTTCTTTGTTTAGTGTTCTCAGCACCCTTGCCAGGTGCTTAGTGGTATTATCACCACTTTACAGTTGGGGAAGCTGAGGTTCAGAGAGCTCAAGGGTGAGGCTGGGCTCCTGTCCCACTCCAGTGCTGATTCTTTTAACCGCCAACTGACTGGGTACCCGCCCCGCCCTGTGGTGCTGTGAGCTGCGGCTGCCTGGCACGCTCTCCAACCCTCTGGCCTGGGCAGAGAATCAGGAAGGAAGCTGGGGGCAAGGGGACGGAAACTGAAAACCAGTGTGACAGAGATCTGCACCATCGCTCCTGCCTGCTCTTCCTCTGCCACGTGTGGTGCCTGCCTCCATGCTGACACTGTCCTCCTGATGGAATCGCTCCCCGTGAGCCGTGCTGGGGCTCCGTTCAGCCAATTTTTCTTCTTGAGGACCCTGGGCCCAGGGCAGGGGGAGGTGCGTAGCACCAGTGGCTCTCTGGTGCCCTTGGCAGCTGGGTGTCAGTGCCCACCGGAGGAGCAACAGGGACTCTCCCGTAGGCTGGGATTGCCCTTGCGGGAGGCACAAGCTGAGCCTAGGGACAAACTGTAAGCCAGGCCCTGTGGGGCTGGGGCTGGGGAGCTGCAGGGCTTCCTCCTGCAGACAGCTCTTACAGGGCCTTATCTCTGCAGTGACAATGTCAGTGACAGTGACAGTGTGGAGCCATTTCCCTTGGTGCTGAGAGAGCTCTGCTTCTGGAGTCTGGGGCTCCTCCTTTCCTCTGGGCTGTGGTCAGACCCAGTCCTGCTCTGTGTCCCTCCCTGAGGCTGCAGATGACTGTGTGTTTGCAAGTGACTGTGCAGGGGACACTGCTGAGCCTTCTGGTGGGGCTCTTGGCTCCTGAGCATTTTGCCTACTTCGAAGCTCTTCCTTAGAACTATTAGAAAAACTGCCTTCCATTCTGGTCCCCCATACCCTGCAGCCTCCTCAAGTGCCTATCTTATCAGACGCCCAATGTCCTGCTTTAAGGTTTCTGCATGACTCTGAAGTGCTAGAAATTAGAAGCTGCTGTGCTCCGAGCAGGCATTTCCTCACTGCCTCAGAGAGAAGGGAAGCACATTTTTTACTTAATGCCTTTGTCAGATGTCTCTGTCTTTAAAGCTGAGAGAAAAGAACAGAACATGAGGGCCTGGATGAGACTCAGCAGGACCGGAATGGCTGTGTACTTCTGCGGGGCTGTGGAACAGGGTGGAGCGGGGACCCCAGGGAGCAGGCAGGTGGGGGAGTTCCAGGATGGCAAGAGAGGATGGTGACACTGAAGGGGACATGCCAGGCCAGGCAGAGCTGTGCTCAGTGGGAACCGGAGCCCCAGGCAGGCTATCACAGGGCTTCGGTCACCAGGCCTGCTGTGAGTGTCCTGGGACACAGCTGGGGACATCTGGGCTCAGGCAGAAGGATGGTGCAAGTATTTGTGTATGTACTTTTCTTTAAGAAGGTTCTGGAGTTCACGGGAAGCATGAGAGGAAGCAGGTGGCTGTGGGAGGGGCAGGACGGGGCCAGAGAGAGGGCGACGGGAAGGTAGGGTACCTTCTTCAGAAAGGTTGGGCCATGACTGGGACATGTGTCCTATGGAGGGTGCAGTGAGAGGAGGAAAGAGTAGGCCTAGCACAGGACCTCTGGATCATCTGCCATCCTGTCCCCTCAGGACTGTTCTAGAAGCCTGGGATCTCAGACACAGTGGCTCCTGAGGGGACAGCTACCCCAGCCCAGGGAGCAAAGGCTACCTTTCCTCTCAGGATGAGGGGCTCTGCCCTGAGCTAGACCTGGAGGGCTCAGTGGGTCATAGAACTGGGCCAGAGATCCTGGGAGAGTAAGAGTGCACCGAGGCAGAGCCACAGTAGAAGTATCAACAGTGGCGAGTGACGCGGTGTGGTCACTGTACCACCTCTTCTGTGAGCATAAATGTGTTGTGTGGAAGGGCTGGCACATGGCCCGGCCCAGTGGAGAGCAGCTGTTATTGTGGCTGAAGGGTCCCAGTGAGCCAGGGGTTGGGTAGCCAGCCTCCTATGGAGCCACGCTGGGTGCCCTCTGGTGCCATTTCTGATTGTCTCTGACCCCTAGCAGGCTGGCACTGGGTGGGCCTACCTTCTTGGCTGTTCTTCAGTACCAGATGCTCTGGCAGGGTGGCAGCCCAAATCCTTGCACAACTCCATCTTCAATCCTCTCAGACCCCACAGCGGATTAAGAGGCACCGTTCTGGGCAAGGGCTCACCGCACAGCTCCTGTCTGGCAAGCGTGAGGTCGTCCTGAGTTTGAGTCTCTGTATATATTTTTTTTAAAAAGACACACCTGCCCTTTCACCTCTACCTGGCCATTACTGTAGGGGACAGTGACATGAGCACTGCCCTGTGGTTCTGGCGGAGGATCAGAGATGTCAGGATTCCAGGGACATAGGGGCTCTTGGAGAGGTGACTACTTCATGGTCCTGGGTGGAGGTTCATGGGTGTCCTTTCAGCTACTTGTGGACAGCTGTGAGGCACTCTGGAGAATGTTCCAGAACCCAGATGAGTAAACTCCACCCAGCCATAATCGAGCGACGGCAAGGACAAGATGCACACGACTGCCTGTGCCTGAGAACCTGCTCCTTATCTAGAGATGTGGCGGCCCCACCCTGTGCAGCTGTCCACCCACAGGCCTGCCGGCCTGCCTGAAGGTTCCTGAGGGCTTCCCGGTCTGCCTCCCTCCCGGATCTCGCGTCTTCTCCCACCTGTTGGTGCTTCAGTCGCTCTCCACAGCTGGCTCCCTTCCAGTAACTCCCTTGCTGGTCTCCTTAGTGGCTTTTTGTTACCTTCCAGCTACAACCCAACCCATCAGCTGGGCAAACAGCCCTCGTCTTCCCCGGGGCACTGTCTACTGCCCTTCCCAGCTGTCCACCTTGTAGTCCCTGGCCTGCAGGCCCTAGAAGTCTAACCGGAACTCCCTGATCTCTGCACCGCCGCCTCTCCCCAAGCCCTTCCCAGACCAGCCTTCCCTCCTTCCTTAACTCTCACTCGATCTGAATGTTACTTTTATTGTTTATGTCACTAAGTTATTTCTGGGTTTTTACATTAGAAGCGGTGTTTGCTGCTTCACAGAGCCGTGCTAGATTCTTCCGCTTATGAGTCACTACCTCTGGGTGCCCCACTCCAGGGACCTGTCCCAGCCCTGCGGTTAGTGTGGCCGGGTCTGCTATGCATGGTGGTCCCCCACGCTGGACTTTGAGCTTCTAGTGGCTATGCTTTCGAAGTTTTGTCCTCAGTACTCAGCATAGTTCCTGAATTATGTTCGCTTAAAACAAGGACGGAAGGAAATTCACTTCAAAGGTAGATTTGCATGTTCAAATCAAACAAGAGCTTCATTCTTCCGCATTCCTTCCATTTCCTTCTCCCCACTTTCGGGCAGAGTCCAAGCTGGGTGCTGCTCTGAGGTGAGCGGGTGCCTGCGGGAGCAGGTGGGTCCTCAGAGCGGTTCTTAAGCCTCGCCGCTGCCGGCTGCCAGCGCCGTCTTTCTTCTGCAGTTGCTGTCTCCCGCCCAGACTGCGCTGAGATGTGCATTTTGTTTCAGAAGATGGAACGAGACAACCCCGGGGGCTGTCAGCTTATTTCGTATCCAGAGCCCCTTTCCTAACAAAGCTGGAATCTCCAGACCTCTGGGACGCGGAGCTGTGGAGCAGGGACTGGAGGACTGGCAGTGACGCCGCCGCTTCCCTCCCACTTCCTTAGTGTAGGAGGAGCCAGAGAGCGGCGTCACAGTCTGAACGTGTGACAGTCCTCTGCGGCCCAAGCTCAGGGTCGGGAGCAAAGTTCAAGAACTGCTCTGCACTACAAAGCAGGAAGGACAGATTTGGGAGTCGGCAAACACGTCCAGGTAGCAGCCAAGGGCGGGCAGAGCTACTATACGGGCGATTGTGCAGAGGCCCGGGGCTCAGTAAGGCTCAGTTTGCCATTGTAGGTAATGCGATGAGCCTGTATATCTACTCAAATGATCCTTCGTTACCCTTGTCAACTATTGTTATTTTTAATTGGCCTCTAGTACAGTGATTATACATATTTCCGGGGTACTGTGTGATATTACAACACACACACACACACACACACACACACACAGGTGATGATCAGATCAGGGTAATGAGCAGATCTACTGCCCTGAACATTTCCCGTTGCTCTGCATTGGTTAGTTTAAAGCCATTAAGGGAAATATTCAAAATCTTCCCTTGTAGCTATTTGGGAATATACAACCAGTGTTGGCTGCACTGGGGTTGGAGTGCTCCCCCTGGAAAAAGAAAGGAGGTTCCTTCATGGGAGGGGCAGGTCCACTTCCCCTGGGGACTTCTGTCACAGACACAAAGTGGCAAGGAGGTCATTGTGACAAAGCTGGAGGATTGAGGTGTCAATTCCTGACCCTCCTCTGAGACACGGTGGGCTCTTCTAGAGGGTGCTCAGTGAGATTTTGACGTCAGCAAACTCTAAAAGAAAAACTGTCTTCAAGTTGGTCTGGAACAAAACCTTGCATGATGTAATTTAACTTCCTGGTGGGGGATAGGAGGAGTGCCATTTTTGACAAGATGTTGAGGTTTTTTGATGAACTTTAATGGGTTTAAGGCTTAGTGTTAGAAACCAGTCCCTGGCCTACCCAGTAGCTTTGAATGTTTCTGACACATATAGAGTAATTTTAAGTTTTTCCTTTGTCCTTTAAAGATCTCATAATTTCAGTCTTGGGAATAAATGGACCCTGGACACATTAGCAGGAGAAAACCTCTTGAGTGTTGTGCATACGGACAAAAGTCCACTTCAAAGTCGTGACAGATGATCGAAGATTACACAGTATTCTGAGCTCCAGCAAGAAGCAGAGGCGTGGAACTTCAGAAGGGAGGCGGCTCTGGGTTATGGGGGACGAGGGGAGGAGGTGTGGGTGAACAAAGATTGCTTTGTTGTACACCTAAGTTCTCTTGGGTAGCAGCCTCAGGACAGGTAACCAGCCATGCCAAAGTCTTCCTGGGTGAGGTGTTGACCTTTAGTCTCTTTTCAGAGCCAGTCTCCCCCAGTTGATGAATTAACTGGGAAGGGCTAGATCTGAGGCAGGGAGGGGAAGTTCCCAAGCACCTTCCGTCTCAGGCAGTCAGCACCGTCAGGGGCTGTCATGAGCCCCACCACAGGCTTTGGTGTGGTTGCATCCTAAGAACCTGTGTTAAGTGTAACCAACCAGTCACAAAGGACGAACACTGTAAGAAGTCCTCCTACACATCCCACTGCTAAGAGACGCTGCTGTAACCCAGAACATAGCCAAGGAGGGCAGATTGATGGCGACGGGCACCAGGGGTGGGAGGCGGAATGGGAAGCTGCTGTTTAATGGGTACAATTCTGGTTCTGGAAGATGGAAAGAGCTCTGGAGACGGGTGATGGGGATGGCTGCTCCCCAATATCAGTGTATTCCATAGCCCTGCACTGTGTGCTGATAAACAAGAAGATGGTGAATTTTACCTTATGTGTATTCTACTACAGTACATTTTTTCCTAAACACAGCAGAGTTGAGAATGCAGGTTCCATGTGGCTGTCTGTGGTCCTCAACTCTTGCCGGCTACTTTCCTCTGACCCGTACCCTGCCCTCACTGCCTTCTGCTGCGTGTCTCAGCGTAGAAGCCCTCAGAGGCACAGGGGCTTCGTCTTCCCAACTCTGTTCCACTCGGGCTCTTGCAGCATGGACTCTGCCAAGCCAAGGCCACCAGTGCTGCTCTTACCTACAAGGGACAGAGTCACAGACCTGGCCTTTGCTGGCCACCCTGTGCCCCCACTCCTTCAAAGGCTGGGTGCCCGTGTGGCCTGATCGGGAGACAGCTCATGCTGTCTGGTCTGCTCGGATAAGTTCTTTTGTCCCTGAGAATTTTTCCATGTCAAACATTTAGTCTGCTTTGTTCTGGGCCAGTGAACAAAGGAAGAAGTTTGAATTCTTAAGCAACCTTGTGAACAAAGTCATCTGTCTGAAAGGCAGCCAGATGACATCTGTCACGCTGCCCTCAGCTTTCAGGACCCTTTCTTTAAAAAGTCAGATCATTATTTCATGTTTTAGATCTTAAAGAAATACATTTTTCTCTAAAGCGTTAAGATCTTCCAAGGCTGGGGAGACAGCTCAGTGGTCTCAGTGCCTGCCTGGCAAGTGCAAAGACCCGGGTTTGATCCTCAGTACCACACACCATGCTGGCCCCAAAATCCTGGGTGTGCCATGTCAGTTACCAAAACTGGGTGTGGTGGTGTATGGCTGTAATCCTGGCACTGGGGAGGCTGAGATGGGAGGATCGCTAAGAGTGTGAGCTGTGTAACAACACCATGTACCAAACAAACAAACAAACAAACAAACAAATAAATAGATTTTTAAAAAGTTAAAATATTCCAGAATTATTGGAATATGAAAGTCCCACATAAGTCCCCTTCTGTCATTCTGTACCTCCACCATCTAAAATAGCTTGATGTACATTGCTCAAACTTTTCCCCTACATACCCAGGAATGTAGATACAGAACTGTTATGATCCTCATTAGTCTTGCTAGCATGTTACCATAAATATTGTTTGCCAACTTTTTGTTTAATGTATCTTGAAGTTCCATCAGGAGAACCTTGCTCTTTTAACAGTTGTAAAATATTCCATTGTGTCTATGGATTGTCACTTATGTAATGAGCTTTCCTTTGATAAGTATTTGGAACCTAACCTTTCTCTTTGCGGTTTTTTCTTTCTGTGCACACAACTGCATGTATTCAAACATATACTGGGGAGCATGTTGATATGAGTATAGGTTGCATTTCTAGACACAGGAATCCTGAGTCAAAGGCCTATGCATTTAGCATTAATAGGCATTGGCAAATGGGCAAGGCAAGTTTGTGGATTCCTTGAGGGTTGAAAAAGACCCTGGGCACCCAGAATAAAGGCCAAGACCAGCAATAAAAAGGAATAGGGATGGATGAGGTAAAAGCATTTCCCTGACTGCCTACAAGATTTTACTTGTGAAGACCCTCCCAGCAGAGGGCAGAGGCAGAGGCTGTTGGTCTGGAGAGGACAGGAGGCCTCTGCTGATGACTCCAGGAAAGCTTGGGGCCCAAGTAGAGCAGATGGAGCGCATCCCTTGAAGAATTCTTCACCCTTGACTCCAGCCAGGGGTTTATTGGGAGGTACCTGTACTGCTACCTGCTAATAATCAGGGGTCTGTATATGTAATCTCTGCCTATTAGAAGCTTTCACTAAGATTTTTGAGCAGAAAGCAATGATGGAGGGCTGGGAACATGTGTGTGCACAGTCTTCTTGGATTCTTCTTCTTCTTCTTCTTCTTCTTCTTCTTCTTCTTCTTCTTCTTCTTCTTCTTCTTCTTCTTCTTCTTCTTCTTCTTCTTCTTCTTCTTCTTCATCTTCTTCTTTCCTTTGTTTATTTTGCTACGCAGCTCAGACTCATAGTGATCCTCCTGTCTCAGCCTCCCCAGTACTGGGATTACAAGTGTGTGCCACCATGCCCAATTACTTTTTTTTTTCAATTTTTTTTATTGTTTAAATTTAACACTGGTTATATTACATATTTTCATCATCAGATCAGTTTAGATTAATACATATAGGTATATAAGATTGATCAAACAATTAAACATTAACCTTTCTAAATACACATTACTTTTTTTTTTCTTTTCCCCCTTCTTTTTTTTGAAAGTTGACATATTGCATATTGTCCTCACAATCATTCTACAGAGTACAGTGTGTGGGTATGACCCACCTCCCTATTAATGTTGCTTAGAAAACAGAAAGAAAAAAAAAAAAGGAAAGAATATACTTCTCTTTGGACTAAGAGGAAGCAGATACATACACAGTCAAAGGTTTTGCAATTGCAGTGTGCCACCAGTGAAGCTTGTGATGTTGGAGGCTATTGAATCTAAGCCTCCTAAAGCTCATCTCACCAATCTAGCTCTGCGTTCCATGCATTGTAATTAAGGATTTTTTT